>PVJC01049977.1:0-11950 GCA_004026665.1 Murina feae
CTCAATTAATATTTGACAAAAGAGGCAAGAGCAAACAATGAAGTCAAGAGAGTCTCTTTAATAAATGGTGCTGGGAAATTTGGTCAGATACACAAAAAGAAAGAAATTAGATCATCAACTTACACCATACACAAAAACAAACTCAAAATGGCTAAAAGACTTAAATATAAGACGGGAAACTATAAAAATCTTACAGGACTCAATAGGCAGCAAAATAGCAGATATTTGCCGTAACAATATCTTTACCAACACAGCTCCTAGAGCAATGGAGACTAAGGAGAAAATAAACAAATGGGACTACGTCAAAATAAAAAGCTTCTGCACAGCAAAAGAAACAATCAACAAAACAACAAGAAGGTCCACTACATGGGAGAATATGTTTGCCAATGCTATTTCAGGTAAGGGTTTAAAAAAAATTTACAGAGAACTCATACAACTTAACAAAAGGAAGATAAACAATCCAATCAAAAAATGGCCAAAGGATATAAAGAGACACTTTTTGAAAGAGCACGCCCAGAAGGCCCAGAGACATATGAAAACATGATCAGTGTCACTAATCATCCAAAAGATGCAAATCAAATCAACAATGAGATACCACCTCACATCTATCAGAACGGCTAATCATTAACAAATCAAAAAATGGCGAGGATGTGGAGAAAAAGGAACTCTCATGCACTGCTGTTGGGAATGCAGACTGGCACAGCCACTGTGGAAGACAGTCTGGAGTTTCCTCAAAAAGTTAAAAATGAAACTCCCATCCTGGCCAGTTTGGCTCAGTGGATAGAGCATCGGCCTGCAGACTGAAGGGTCCCAGGTTCAATTTCAGTCAAGGGCATGTATCTTGGTTGCAGGCACATCCCCAAGAGGGGGTGTGCAAGAGGCACCTGATCGATGTTTCTGACTCTCTATCCTTCTCCCTTCCTCTCTGTAAAAAATCAATAAAATGTATTAAAAAAAATGAAACTCCCATTTGAATCAGTGATCCTATTTCTAGGAATATATCCCAAGAAAATGAAAACACCAGTCAGAATGGATATATGCACCCTTATGTTCATAGCAGCACAATTTATAATAGCTAAGATTTGGAAACACCCTAAATGCCCAACAGCAGATAAGTGGATTAAAAAACAGTGGCACATTTACACCATGGTATACTATACTGCTATGAAAAATAAGGAACTTCACCATATCATGTGTTTTTTTAAAATATATTTTATTGATTTTTACAGAGAGGAAGAGAGATGAGATGGATAGAGAGTTAGAAACATCAATGAGAGAGAAAGATCGATCAGCTACCTCCGCACACTCTCTACTGGGGGTGTGCCTGCAACCAAGGTACATGCCCTTGACCGGAATCGAACCTGGGACCCTTCGGTCCGAAGACCGACGCTCTATCCACTGAGCGAGGGCATATCACGTTTTTTTAATGAACTCATCAATTAAGTTTTTAAATATAAATTAAATCCTATATAATATGCAAATCAACTAAATAGTGGAATCAACCAAATAGTTGCTATGATACACACTGACCACAAGAGGGCAGTTGCTCAATGCAGGAGCTGCCCCCTGGTGGTATGTGTGCTCCCAAAGGGGCAGTGCCACTCAGCCAGAAGCCAGGCTCATGGCTGATGAGCGCAGTTGCGCTGGCGAGAGCCTCTCCCATCTCTGCAGCAGTGCAAAGGATATCTGACTGACAGCTTAGGCCTACTCCCAGGGGCTTGCTTCCGAGGGACATCCCCCAAGGGCTCCCAGACTGCGAGAGGGTGCAGGCTGAGCTAAGGGATTCCCCCCTCAAGTGCACAAATTTTATACACTGGGCCTCTAGTGTTAAATAAATGGCTATTCAGATTGGGAAGAGATTTTACTGGTAAATAGTTATATGTTTTATTTATTTATTTACCATTTTTTAATGTTTTTTTTTCTTTATTGTTGAAAATATTAAAGATGTCTCCTTTGTTTGTTTGTTTTTCCCATTGATCTCCTCTACTGTATACCTGACCCTACCAGACCTTCACCATTCCTTGTTTGTGTCCAAATATGCATATAAATTCATGGTTAATCACTCCCCACAAACCCCTATCCTTTCTTTCCCTCTGAAATTTGTCAGTCTGTTCCATACTTCTATATCTCTGAATCTATTTTGTTCATCAGTTTATTTTGTTCATTATATTCCACATATGAGTGAGATTATACAATACTTATTTTTTTCTGACTGGTTTATTTACATTAGCATAATACTCTTCAGATCCATCATGGAAATATGTTTTAATTATAATATTTAGAACCAGAGAGAAATGTTTCGTTTGGTTGTGTGTGTGTGTGTGTGTGTGTGTGTGTGTGTGAGAGAGAGAGAGAGAGAGAGAGAGAGAGAGAGAGAGAGAGACCAGGCTGGCAGGGGTGCAGTTGAGGGCAAGCAGGCTGGTGGAGGGGTACAGTTAGGGGAGATCAAGCCGGCAGGCAGAAGTGGTTAGGGGTGATCAGTCTGGCAAGGGGGGCAGTTAGAGGCAATCAGGCAGGCAGAATGAGGTGGTTAGGAGTGATCAGGCTGGCTGTAGGGGGAGGCAGTGAGGAGCAATCAGGCAGGCAGGTAGGTGAGCAGTTAGAAGCCAGTGGTCCTGGATTGTGAGAGGGATGTCCAACCTTGGGGATCAGGCCTAAACCCACATTCAGATATCCCCCGAGGGGTCCTGTATTGAGAGGGTGCAAGCTGGGCTGAGGGGACCCCTCCCCTCAGCATGAATTCATGCCCCAAGCCTCTAGTATTTAATTATTATCACTCATCTTTATTGAGTGTTTTCTATGTGACAGACACTTTGCCAAGAGCTTTACATTTTTATTATCTTATTTAATTCTTATCATAATTATTACTTCCATTCTATACAGGATAAAATTGAGATTACTTATTTATAATATTCAGTGTTTATGGCCTTCAAAACATCAGAGGTACCCACAACTAAATGCATAAATAAAACTGTAGGCAAATCTCTCCCTCCAAGATTGTAATTAACTGACACTGTTCCCTCCATTTATAATAATTATTATGCTTCATTAGAATTGAATATTTCACCCACAAAATAAAATAGTCATGAAAATATCTTCTCGCTAATATTTATGTATTTACTTAATTCATTTGTTTATTTATTTTAAATAGGTTTTTATTAATTTTAGAGAGAGAAGAATGGAGAGGGATAGAGAGATAGAAACATCGATGAGACAGAAACATTGGTAAGTTGCCTTCTGTACATCTCCTACTATGGATCGAGCCTGCAACCTGGACATGTGTCCTGACCAGGAAGTGAACAGGTAACCTCCTGGTTTGTGAGTCAATGCTCAATTTCTAAGCCACACTGTCTGGGCCCAAATTTATTTATACCAATTTTTTCAAAGGTAGCTATTTGGTGTATAAATACAAAAGCTCAGCTTGAGTCTGATGCCAATGTTAATATTTATACATTATGACCCAGTTTATCTGAGTATCACATTAACCCTCATAGCTTGAGATGCCCCAGTGTTATTTTAGAGCAGAACTGTACATACACCACTGAACATTATTACCTCGGAGAGACATAATAATTTCACCAAATGAACTATTAGATTAGAAATTTTTTAATTCCCTTTATGCTTCAAAACTATGTCATTGATTTTTCTATGAAATGATGCATAGTACTTTAAAAATAAAAGTTATTTATAGATATATTAAAAATACTTTGGTCATAATAATACAGTGAAAAACAGATACAAGCTCTATTCAATGCAAATACATTAACACTGGTAGAATATCAGCTCTGGGAAAAAGTCATTAAAGCATAACTTTTGGGTATTGTTTTGCAAGTATATACACTTACCTCTTCTACATTGAAAAATTTCAAAAGCATTCTATACTCATCTGAAAATTATACTTGCTTTCTTTCAGAGACAAATTTCTGAGCAAAATAATGACCAAATAATTGTTTTTAAATTAAAGCAAACATAATTTAAAAAATTAAAAGATAACAATCCTTTTATAAGGTTCCTGAGAATTATGAAAGTTATCCAAAGAAAATGGTATCAATGTAATTTAGCATTGAATTTAGGATAACATGCTAATTATAGTTGCATTCAAATAAGCTTAAGTGCTATTAAACAAGAAATATATTGCTAAGATATATTGTACCCAAATTATGTTTACTGTCTCAATATTTTGAAAATACTCAAAACTTGCACCAAAATTTTTGGCCAGATTAAGCACAATGGCACTAGTACATCTAGAAAATTACATTAGTGCATTACATTTTCAACAATCAAGAGATGTACATTTTGTTTTAATATGAAAACCACTATCACATCACTAAGATTTTCAAGCTGTTTCCGACTTTCTGTCTCATTGCATTAGGGCAAGGCACAAAAGGACACAGCGATGCAGTGCTACCAGCCAATTTTCCTTATGAAGGAAAAAGCGCAAATAAAGTAATTACCATTTATTCCCCACTTGAGACTTGACTTGAGGTGGTGAAGACACAATAAAATATACAGATGATCCTATATAATAAAAGGGTAATATGCAAATTGACCCTAACAGCAGAATGACTGGGAATGACTGGTCACTATGACACACACTGACCATCAGGGGGCAAACGCTCAATGCAGGAGCTGCCCCCTGGTAGTCAGTGCATTCCCACAGGGGGAGCTCTGCTCAGCCACAAGCCAGGCTGTTGGCTGCCAGGACAGTGGTGGTGGTGGGAGCCTCTCCTGCCTCCTCAGCAGAGCTAAGGATGTCTGATTGCAGCTTAGGCCTGCTCCCCGCTGGCAAGTGGATATCTGCCGAGGGCTCCCGACTGGCAGAGGGATGTCTGATTGCCAGCTTAGGCCCAATCCCCCAGGGAGCGGGTCTAAGCCAGCAGGTAGACATCCCCCAAGGGACTCCAGACTGCAAGAGGGCACAGACTGGGCTGAGGGACCCCTAGTTTATTATAAAATTGTACACCTTAAATCTATATAATTTTATTAACCAATCTCACCTCCACAAATTTAATAAAAAAGTAAATGAATTATATTTTAATTGGACTTGTAGTCTGGTATGCACATTCTACTCTACTTTATGTTATTTTCAAATATTTTTTTTCATTTTCAGCTTTTTTTTTTGACTTGTGAAGAGATAGATATATGAGACTTAATACCTGGCTTTGAAGAGTTAGAAATATCACTTTAGTTATCCATATTTATACTACCATACAAATAATTTGTAGCAGACTGCACACTTTTACATCTAGTCTCACGATACTTAGCATGTGCTAATCCTGAACTCAACATTCTTCACCTTTTTACCCCTCTCGCCCCATGGTCACAGGTAAACACACATTAATGCAGCAATAATATGCTAAGCACATTATATATATGTACTAGAGGCCTGGTGCATGAAAATTCATGCACTAGGGGAGGGGCGAGTCCCTCAGCTCAGCCTGCCCCCTCTCACAGTCCGTGAGCCCTCAGGGGCAGGAGGCGAACTGGCGATCAGGGGAAGGCAATGCTCCATGACATCTCTGCTGCTGCCACTGCTGGCAGCACAAGCCTTGGTTGGCACTGGTCACCTGAGCCTTGGGCAGACCTGAGCAGTTGGGCAGCTGACATCTGAGGCTTGCCTATACCTCAGGCCAGCCTTGGGCATCTGTGGGGGCTGAAGGGACTTGGGGACTCCAGAGGACTTGCCGCATGCCTGCTGCCATGGTGAGGCTGAGGGGACTGGGCACTACCATCTTCTGGCTGTGGGTGCCACCATCTTTGAGGGCAGGGCAGTCAATTAGCATATTCCCTCCTTATTGGCTGTGGGCATCCCCATCTTTGCAATGGCATGAGGGTCAATTACCATATTCCCTCTTTATTAGATAGGATATATCTACATATTACCTCTAATTCTCACAACAAACTTGCTTGGTATGTACTATTATACCTGCTTTGTAGATGTTGGAAGTAAAGTTCAGAGCTTAATTAAATGGCTCAAAAATCACACGTAGTAAATGATGAAGATGGGACACAAAGTTTGATTTAAATTAAAATATTTTCACCTTCAAAGTCTGAGTTCTTGCCAATATATATGGACAGCCTTGAAGAGAGTAAAAAAAAATTAAAGAATAATTCGAAGTTTAAGGGTGTTTATTGAGAAGGAAGATGTCTGTCACAAACAGAAGAATGAGCATAGGTTTTATAATCTTCCACAGCTGTCTTTGCATCTTATCCTTAAATGCATGATGTTCAACAAGCTACTTGGCAGCTGAGCTCATAGACTCATCAGGGACAATCATGAGAATAATATAACTACTCATAGAATTATACTGACAATTAAATTAGAAAATCAATGTGAAAGCTGCTGGCATAATGCCTGTCAGAGAAGAGGTCTAATCCTTTACTTCTTCCCTTCTCAGTAGGAAGGAATTGATATTTGGTTAGATATTAGGTCATATCATAACATTTCAAAGCATACTTCTTCCCTTTCATTGCTTCGAGGACTCACCACTCAAAGGCACTGAGTGAATGTCTAGGAAGGACAGATTGGCTAAACACTTCTTTTCCTGCATTATCTGCAAACAGGCTTTTCCTTCCTCCATTCTCCTTGGTTACTCCCTGGAAAGCAAATGCTTTTGGAGAGTAATTCGGTACTATCTATCAGAATGTAAGATAGGCACTCACTGCAAGCTGCTCCATTCCTAGGAACCAATCCAATGGAAATCCTTTCACATATGCCAAAATGTAGATGTACAAAGCTATTTATTAGAGTATCATTTGTGTGAGAGAGAAAAGGTGTTAGAAATTAAATTAATGAAAACTTTGATGAATCCTGTGTTGTCAACTCAGCATCAGTTTTCTTACCCACATTCTGTATCATACAGGCAGAGGAAGAGCCTGGGAGCTATCCCTCCCAAGTTTTCCGAGTGCCTGCAGACTGTGCCAGTGGAAATCACTTGAATGGGATTTGGGATGTGAAACAGTAAGATAAGCCATTATTTTCTGGCACTGCTGAGGGCAGGCACAAGGGCATTGGCAGAGAGCAGGATGGAGACTTGGGGTCTGGCCAATAGCTTTCAGGCATCCTCCTGAGAATTAAACACTTTTATTCCACAGGAAGCACAGATCCTCGGCATCATCTCACCTGCTCTGCCTGCACTTCCAGATATCCTGATGGTAATCATGGGGTCTTGCTAGCATTTGCTGCCCCCATCCTTCCAACCATTGCATAAGCTTCTGATTTCTTATTATTTTCAGTATCTTCTTACTCTAAATATTTTTATGACAGAACTGTGACTGATACATAAGCAACGGTTGGGAGATAAATTCCTAGAAGTCTCCCTTTTCTTCATAACATCTAAACAAAGGTCATTAACAGCTTTGGGCAATGATGTTTACAAAGATACTCCAGGGCAGAGATTGGCTTACATCTCAGGATAAAGCTAGAGTCTCCTGTCCTCCCCAGAAGCACGTCTGAGTGAGAAAGCCTGTGTCTTTTCAGGAGAAAGGGAAGATTTGATTCCTGACGAGGGTAAAAGAGATATTTCCTTGTGAGGCGAAGGTTGGTCAGGTTTGTGAGCAGATCCCTTATAAAATTAGAGATGTTCTTTCTCTGGGACAAAGAATCCTATGTAGACAGTATCCAACTGGACTCTTTCTATATTGCCTTTATGGGACGTTGGGGGTCCAGAGGAACCAGTGCAAAAGTGAATGCATGCTGTTTGTTGTGCCATGGGTAATAAACTGTCTCATTGCTTCCTATTAATCAAATCCATAAAATATGGCAAGCTAGCCTAGCAAGTGCTGGCTATTTTGAAGTCACTTGGCAACACGGCAATATAATAAAATACCTTGCGTTATCTAATCTAATAAAAGTGTAATATTGAAATTGAGTGTTTCTTTGGGATGCCTAAGCCATGCCCACGAGGTAATCAGAGCGACTGTATGCAAATTAACCCAGCCAACATGGAGGCCGGCAGTCACGAAGCTGAGTGAACAGGCAGCTTCCATTGCAGCAGGAGTAAAACTGTTTGCTGGCCCCCTGGGCCCCTCTGTGCTTCAGGCAATAACATATTTGCAACACTGTCTCAATTATAGAAGCCTCGGAGGTGAAGCAAACAGCAGTCCTGGCTGCCACTACTAAGGCAACATTGTCTCAATTATAGAAGTCACGAGCTGAAGCAGACAGGAGGCTTCCTTATCTGCCTAGGCCTTGGCTTAAAGGAATAGTGTATCAATTATAGAAGATAAATAAACCCCAGAAACCTGCTTCCAGCCAGCCTTGCTGGGACATTGAGTCAATGGGAGCTGTAGGCAGCCTGAAAGCCTGAAAACAGCCCTCAGACCGTCACCCATGTTGGCCACACCCCAATGGGGTGAAGGATCCCACTGGGGGGCTTGGCCAGCCTGCAAACAGCCATCAGCGTCTCACCTAGACTGGCCAGGTACCCCAGTAGGAACCCAAAACCTAAAGGGGCTGTGGGCAGCCTGAAAAATGGCCTTCAGCCCATCACCCAGGCTGGCCACACCCCAATGGGGTGAGGGTCCACACTGGGGGGCTTGGCCAGCCTGCAAACAGCCATCAGTCCCCTCACCAGGTTGAGCAGGCACACCAGCAGGTGGACATCCTCAGAGGTTCCTTATGCAAGAGGGCATAGGTCGGGCTGAGGGACCTCCCGAGTGCACAAATTTTTGTGCACGAGGCCCCTAGTTAAAAATAATATGATTGGTATACTATGATGTAAATTGGGCAGCTGGGAGACTTCCAAATAAAATGTTGATATTATCAAATTGTATTAAAGCTGCAATACCTAATGGCACATTGTCTATAAAAAACAACTTCAATACAAATGCATAAATAGAGTAAAATAAAATAATGGAAGAATATATATCATGCAAATACTAATCAAAATAAAGCAGGAGAGGCTATATTAATACTAGCCAAGATAACCTTGAGAACAAATAATATTACCAGGTATGAAGAAAGAGGTTTCATTGATAAAAGAATCATTGATTTAAGAGAGAAAAAAGAATCCTAAATGTTTTTGCACATAGTAACTGAACTTCAAAATCTATGAAGCAGAACCTGACAGAATAATAATCCATAATTATAGTCAGAGATTTAAATACTGATCTCTCAATCTGATAGAAAATGTAGACATAAATTCAATAAAAATGTAGAAGATTGAAATAACACAATCAACCAACCTGATTCACTTGAAATTTATAGACCACTCCATCCAATAATAGCACAATCCTAATTCTCTTCAACTTCACATGAAACATCAACCATGAGAGGCCACACTCAGCACTACAAAGGAACTCTTAATAAATTTAAAAGAATTCAAGTCGTGATAAGTATGTTCTCTGACCAAAAATAATTGAAATACTAATTGGTACAGAAACTCCCAAAATGTTAGGAAAATAAATAATGCACTTTAAAATAACCCATGAGACCAATTAGAAATATTTTTAACTGAGTGAAAATAAAAACACAACATATAAAACTTCATTGGATGTTTCAAAAACAATACTTAGGGGGAAATTCAGAGCACTAATCACATATATTAGAGAAAAGAAGGTCCTAAATAAACACATTTTGCTTCTATCTTATATCTAGAAAAAGAACAAATTAAATACAATGTAAGTGAAAAAAATATAGATGAGACTAAGAATAAGTGTAATGGATAGCAGGCAATAAGGAGAGAGAGTAAATGCAAGCAAAAGTTGGTTCTTTGACAGAATTAATAAAATTGGTAAACCTTTAGCTTGGATGAGGAAAAAGAGAGGGAGAGGAAAAAGAGAGGGTGTGGAAGAGAGACAAACACAAAAAAAATGTATTTCTCATATTATAACAGCCATTCTTGATAAAACTCTCAAGAAACCAAGAATATGAAAGCACTTTGCTACTTATAAAAGGGTATCTCTTCACAATATACAGTAACACCTCACACTTAATGATAAAAGTGGAATGCTTTTCATTAGGAAAAACGGAGATGTCTGTTCTTACCACTGTCTTTCATTATTACACTGAAGTTTCTTATGCAATAAGGCAAGAATAAGATGCAAAATATATCCATACTAGGGGCCCGGTGCACAAAAATTTGTGCACTCGGAGGGTGGGGGTCCCTCATCCCGGCCTGTGCCCTCTTGCAGTCTGGGACACCTCGGGGGCAATGTCCACCTGCTGGCATGCCTGGCCAGCCTGGATGAGGGGCTGAGAGCCATTTTCAGGCTGCTCACAGCCCCTTCAGGGTTCGTGCACTGGAGAGTGGGAAGGCAGGTGAGTGCAGGCCTGGACGTTTCCCACCAGAGGGCCCATGATTGCACACGCCTGATGGGCCCACACCGCTGAGGGGACACACCTGGCGCAGAGTTGGGTGGCAAGCCAGGGGTGGACGCTGGTGCAGAATCCCTTGGTGGGGCCCTGCTGCTGAGCAAACACACCCAGGGTGAAGCTGGGCAGTGAACTGGCTTCGGATGCTCCGCACTGTGCAGCAGACGCTCCCGCACGCCCTGTGGAGGCCTCTGGGGGGCAGATGAAGGTAGCGTACCCTGGACGGGTGTTCCTGGACACCCTGCGGAGGCCCCCAGGGCAGAGCCAGGCAGTGGATCCAGGATAGCTGCTCCTATACACCCTGCAGAGGCCCTGGGCTCCTGCATGCCCCGGGAAGGCCCCCAGGAGGTGAAGCCAGGCAGTGGACCCGGGACAGCTGCTCCTGGATGCCCCGAGGAGGCCCCAAGCCAGACCCCCCCCCTCCCACTGAGCTGACACACATGGCACAGCTATGCCGGCTGGCCGTGTAGGCTCCCAGTGCAGAGCCACCCTGCCAGCCTCCATCTTGGTTGAGTTAATTTGCATGCAGCCGCTCTGATTGGCTGGTGGGTGTGGCTGTGAGCAGAGGCTCAGCGAGCCTAGGCAGGCAGTTGCAACAGAAGCCTTTGGTTTGCTCTAGCTCCATGGCTGTTGGCCTCCATCTTGGCTGGGTTAATTTGCATACAGCCGCTCTGATTGGCTGGTGGTAACGGTCAATTTGCATGTTTCTCTTTTATTATATTAGATTAGAAAGGAAGAATTAAAATTTCCTTTATTTATGTATGACACACTTCTGTGCTAGAAAATCTGAATGTACTACAATAAGTGAGTATAATGAGGTTGCAGAATACAAGATCAAGATACAAAAATCAATCATGCTATATATATGGGCAACAATCAGAGTTTGAAATAAAATAATGATATTTACAATAGCATAAAATATTCAAAACACCTAGGAATAAATCTGACAAAAATGAAAACGACTATTGCTAAACATTGTTTAGATAAAGAGACCAAAATATATATACTATGTTCATAGATAGACAATATTATGAAATAACAATTCTTACCAATTTATATATATAAAAGGTTAATATGCAAAGCGTCTACTCAGAGTTTGACCAGGAGACAGGGAATTTGATCGTTCATTATGACAGGTGCTGACCACCAGGAAGCAGCACTGAATAAAGGAAGGCCCTGGCCAGCAGCCAGAAGGCCCCGATTGGTCCTGATTACTGGCCAAGCCTAGGAACCCAACCCATGCATGAATTTCATGCATTGGGCCTCTATAATTAAATGTAATCTCAATCAAATTCCCAGTTTGCTTTTTAGAAAGAATTGTCTAATTGATTATAAAATTCAAAAGAAATTTAAGGATATCAAATAGCTAAAATGACTTTTTTAAAAAAAATCACATATTTGAAGGACAAATACTACTTGATTTTAAGAAATTATTCTCTAAACTAATAAAAGCGAAATATTAAAATTAACCGTTTCTCCGAGACAGGGTAAGCCACGCCCACCAGCCAATCAGAGCGGCTGTATGCAAATTAGCCCAGCCAACATGGCGGCCGCCACTCCCGGACCTGAGTAAACAGCCCTTTCCATTGCGGCAGGAGAGAAAGTGAAGCTGCGCCCCTCAGCTCAGCTCCGATT
>PVJC01049978.1:0-11872 GCA_004026665.1 Murina feae
GCCTGTGCCCTCTCACAATCTGGGATCCCTTGAGAGATGTCCACCTGCTGGCTTATGCCCACTCCCCAGGGGATCAGGCATAAGCTTGCAGTCAGACATCCCTCTGGTAGCCTGGGGGCCCTCCAGGGATGTTCACTTGCCAGTGGGAAGCAGGCCTAAGATATAGTTGGACATCCTTAGCACTGCTGAGGAGGCAGGAGAGGCTCCCACCACCACCACTGTACTGGCAGCCGTCAGCCTGGTTTGTGGCTGAGCAGAGCTCCCCCTGTGGGAGTGCACTGACCACCAGGGACAGCTCCTGCATTGAGCATCTGCCCCCTGGTAGTCAGTGTGTGTCATAGTGACCAGTCATTCCCAGTGGTTCTGCTGTTAGGGTCAATTTGCATATTACCCTTTTATTATATAGGATTAGCTAAGAGGCATAGATTAGCTGAGTTGATAAAGTTTTCTGATTTTTGCAGTGAAGTGCCCTACACATGTTTGTTGCTGCTTGTTCTGTTCCTTCCCTGGCTCAGGTCCTGTCATGGAAACCATGTTGTCTGCAGGTGCCCTGTTCTTTGTGAATACTGCTCTACTACAGAGCTCTGGATAAAGCAATAAGGGATTGGGATAAAGGATGGAGGGGGGACTTCTGTGCAATTGTTAGTTCAACTGCAGGTCCAGGAAATTCTAAACTAATCCTCAAAAAAGAAGGAGCACTAGCTCTAGCAAATTTATCAAACCCAAAAGGGGGTTGTGGGAAACTCAGATCTATAGCCAGATGACTAGAAGCACAGGTGACACAACCTGGACTTGCACTTGGAATTGGCAATGTGTGTGTGTGTGTGTGTGTGTGGGTGCAATTTTATAGGCCTGAGTTCTTAATCTGTGGGATCTGATGATATCTCCAGGTATATTGTATCAGAACTGAGTTAAATTTTATGACATCAGCTACTGTTGGACAATTACTCCTTGTGGGGAAAAAACACAGATGTCAGAATTGAGTAAAGAATTGTAACACATGGTAGACTAGTAGTCATCTATCATATCATTTATATTAATTACTAGGGGCCCGGTGCACAAAAATTTGTGCACTGGGGGGGGGGATTCCTCAGCCAGCCTGTGCCCTCTCTCAGTCTGAGACCCCTTGGGGGATGTCCACCTGCTGGCGTGCCTGGCCAGCCTGGGTGAGGGGCTGATGGCTGTTTTCAGGCTGGCCAAGCTCTCCAGTGGGAACCCTCATCCCATGTGGGTGTGGCCAACCTGGGTGAGGGGCTGAGGGCCGTTTTCAGGCTGCCCACAGCTCCCATTGACCCAACGTCCCAGCGAGACTGGCTGGAATCAGGTTTCTGGGATTTATTTAGTTTCTATAATTGAAAATTTGCTGCCTTGAGCAGAGTCCAGTCAGGCAACGAAGCCTCCTGTTTGCTTCAGCTCTGTGGCTTCTATAATTGAAACATTGTTGCCTTGAGTAGAGGCCTGGACAGCCTAGGTAGGCAGTTTCAACTCCACCTCTGGTGCAATGGAAGCCTCCTGTTTGCTCTAGCTCCGTGGCTGCCAGCCGCCATCTTGGCATACGGCCACTCTGATTGGCTGGTGGGTGTGGCTTGACTGGTGGGCATGGCTTGGGTGTCTCAGAGTGATTGTTAATTTGCATATTACTCTTTTATTAAATTAGACTAGAGGCCCAGTGCACAAAATTCATGCACCAGGCGGGGTTCCCTCAGCCCAACCTTCACCCTCTCCAATCTGGGACCCTTCAGGGGATGTCCAACTGCCAATTTAGGCCTGATCCCTTTGGGTTAGTGTTAGGACTAGGGTTTAGGGTTAGGGTTAGGGTTAGGATTACAGCTCTGCCCAGGATAGTGTTAGGGTTAGGGTTAGTGTGAGAGTTAGGGTTAGGGTTAGGGTAAGTTTTTGGGTTACTGTTATGGTTATGGCTGTGCCCCAGATAGTGTTAAGGTTAGGGTTAGGGTTAGGTTTAGGGTTATAGCTTGCCCAGGATAAGGTTAGGGTTAGGGTTTAAGGTTAGGGTTAGAGTTAGGTTTAGGGTAGAGTTAAGGGTTAGGATTAGGGTTACGTTTAGGCTTAGGGTTATGGCTCTACCCAGAATAGTTTTAGCATTAGGGTTATGGCTCTGCCCAGGATAGTGTTAGGGTTAGTGTTAGGGTTAGAATTAGGGTTAGGGTTAGAGTTAGGTTTTTGGCTCTTCCCAGGATAGTGTTAGGGTTAGGGTTAGGGTTAGGGTTAGGGTTTTGGTTATGGTTATGGCTCTGCCCAGAATAGTGTTAGGGTTATGGATAGGGTTATTGCTCTTTCCAGGTTAGTGTTAGGGTTAGGGTTATGATTTAGTATTAGGGTTAGGGTTAGTTTATGGCTCTTCCCAGGATAGTGTTAGGGTTAGGGTTTGGGTTATGGCTCTGCCCAGGATTGGGTTAGGGTTACAGGTTTGAGTTAGGTTTAGGGCTCTGCCCAGGATAGGTTTAAGGTTAGGGTCAGGGTTAGGGTTAAGGTTAGGATTATAGCTCTGCCCAGGATTGTGTTAGGTTTAGTGTTAGGGTTAGAGTTAGGTTTATGGATCTTCCCAGGATAGTGTTAGTGTTAGGGTTTAGAGTTACAGTTAGTGTTAGGGTTAGCATTAGGGTTAGGGTTAAGGTTAGAGTTAGGTTTAGGGTAGGGTTAGGGTTATAGCTCTGCCCCAGATAGTGTTAGGGTTAGGGTTAGAGTTAGGGTGAGGTTTATGGTTCTACTCAGAATAGTGTTAGGGTTAGGTTTAGGTTTTTGGTTCTTCCCAGGTTATTGTTAGGGTTTGAGTTAGGGTTGTGGCTCTTCCCAGGATATTGTTAATGGTAGGGTTAAGGTTAGTGATAGGGTTAGGGTTAGGGTTAAGTTTAGGGGTTAGTTGTAGGGTTTATGGTTAGGGTTATGGTTAGGGTTAGGGGTTAGATTTAGTGTTAGGATTAGGGTTAGAGTTAGGGGTTAACATTAGTGTTAGGGTTATGTCTCTACCCAGCCTTAACTTGCAGTGGGATATCTCTCATATTTTGGGACTGCTGGCTCCCTACCACTCACCTGACTGCTTGTCTGATTGCCCCTAACTGCTTCTTCTGACCAGCCTGATCACCCTCTAACCATTCTCCTACCAGCCTGATTGATGCCTAACTGTTCTTTCCTGGCCTGTTCACCCCTAACTGCCCTCCCCTGTGTATTTCCTCTTTATTAGATAGGGTTTTTTCTTTAACATATTGGATACTGTACCTGCCATGGTCTTGACAAACTAGTAAAAATGTAAACGCAAACTAAAAGTGTCATAAAATAACTCCTTAAATAGGAATTTCATGAGATCTTTGAAAGGTGATATCATGTCATTGTTTCTTCCTTTTTCCTTCTCTTTTTCTTGATGTTTCATCTTTTGTCCTTTCTTTCTTTTCTCCTTTTATTCCTTCTCTGTTTTCTCTTTCTGTTAACTTTTCCATTGGTAGAATCTTCAGTACTTGAATCTGTCTTGCTTCCAGAAGACAAAGAAGACGGAAATACACTGTCATCTGAAGAAAAAGATGATCTATGTTGGGATTGGTGGTGTTTCTGGTTTTGCTTTTTCCCCGTTTGTTTGTCATTTCTGCCGGCCCTGGCATCTTCAGGACTTGTGTGTGGGCACTTCTTATTAATGTCTACAAAACCTGCCTGCCTTGGTGAAAACTGTAGGGGAAAAGGCCTTCCTGGGTGGGCTCAAGCCCAGCCGGAGGTGCTGAGGAACCAGGGCAGGGAGCGCCTGCACTGCTGCTGGGGAGACCTCTGGACCATGGGGTACTTCTAGTAATGTATCTGCAATGTAGCACTTTGCCTTTAGAAATTAGTTGTAAGCTACTTCTGAT
This sequence comes from Murina feae, assembly GCA_004026665.1. Classification (NCBI taxonomy): domain Eukaryota; kingdom Metazoa; phylum Chordata; class Mammalia; order Chiroptera; family Vespertilionidae; genus Murina; species Murina feae. The sequence goes on from PVJC01049978.1 coordinate 3,855, forward strand.
GTGAAACCCTACCTCAGACATTTCCTTTGCGGTTTGTAAAGATTTTAACTAAAACCCATCTACCTCCCTAACCTGTTCACAAGTTTCTGCCCAATGGGAGAACTTTGCTGGGCAGCTTTGCCCAGATACCCCGCTCCCCTGCCTCCCTGCCCCAGTCACTGGGCTGGGGGCAAGGCAAGTTCTGAAGATGACTCCCTGAGGTTGCCAATGGGGCGAGTGCAGACACTTCGGAGACTGAGACCCTGAGGCTGCAGGTGTGTGTGTGTGTGTGTGTGTGTGTGTGTGTGTGTGGAATCACTCTGAGGGGATGCACAAGGTTCCAAGGCTGAGACCCAGAGGCTACTGCTGGGAGGGGATTGTTCCATGGGGACATGGATGCTTCTGAGGCTGAGACCCTGAGGCTGCAGCTATGTGTTGGGGGGGATCACTCCATGGGGGCGAGGGTGCTTCCAAGGCTGAGACCCTGAGGCTGCAAGTGTGTGTGTGGGGATCACTCTGTGGTGAATGAATTTGTTTTTGTTTTTTTATAAAGTGTCAGGAGGGTCTCTGGGCAGCATTCTGTCAGGCTGCTCACACTGCTGGTTCTCAGTGCCGCTCCCTCCCCTGGACTGGGGGACTCCCGAGAGGTTGAGAGGGACTGGGCACCGCCATCTTGCGGCTACGAGCACTGCCAGTTTGTTGCGAAGTGATGGTTAATTTGCATATTACTCTTTTATTAGATGGGATGGTTAAAACAGATTTTTCACAACTATCTCTCTGTATGTATTTTTTCCTCATTTAGCTTTAAGGGTTAATATTGATTTATTTTTAGGACTATTTTTTTTAGAATAGTTTCAGGTTCACAGGAAAATTGAACAGAAAAGGCAGAATTCCCATGTACCCCTTCTACTCCCACAGGCCCAACTTCCCCCCCTATAAATGTTCTGCACCAGCATGGCTCATTTGTTACAATCAATGATCCTACACTGAGGCAGCATTATCACCCAAGTCCATAGTTTACATTGGGTTTCAAACTTCGTATTGTACATTGTATGTGTTTTGATAAATGTAAAATGGCTATGCATGTATCTATATAGAGAGTCATTTCGCTGACCTAAAAAATCCTTTTGCTCCACCTACTTATCCTTCTTTATTCTCTAATTCCTGGCAGCCACTGATCTTTTTACCCTCTCCAGTTTTCTTTTCCACAGTGTCATATAATTGGGATCAGATTGGCTTATTTCATTTAGTATTATGCATTTAAGATTTCTCCATGTCATTTTATGGCATAAAGCTTACTAGTATTTCTTTTTAGCACTAAATAATATTCTATTATCTGAATGTAAAACAGTTTATTTATCATTCACCTACTAAAAGATGACTTGGGTGCTTCCAAGTTTTAGTAATTATGAACAAAACTGCTATAAACATTAACATGTAGCTTTTTGTGTGGGCGTCAGTTTTTAACATATTTGGAGAAATACCAAGGAGCATGATTGCTATAACATACTGTATGTTTAGTACTGTAAGAAACTGCCAACCGTCTCCCAAAGTGGCTGTACCATTCTGCATTCCCACCAGCAATGAAAGAAATCCTCTTGCTCCCCATCCTTGCCAGCTCTGTGTTTTGAATTTTGGTCATTCTAATGGATATGTAGTAATACTTTAGTTATGTTCTCACCTGAAATTCCTTAATGACATATGTTGTTGGGCATATTTTCAAATACTTGTTTGCCATCTATACATCTTCTTTGGTGAGGTGGCTGTTCAGATCTCTTGCTTATTTTTTTAACAGGGTTGTTTGTTTTCTTATGCTAGAGTTTATATAGTTCTTTGTATATTTTAGGTAACGGTCCGTCATCAGATAAGTCTTTTGTTAATGTTTTCCCTCAGTTCATGGTCTGTCTTCTCATTCTCTTCACAGTGTCTTTTGTAGTGCAAACATTTTAAATTTCAATGAAATTCAATTTATCAATTATTTATTGCCATTAGCATTGTTCCTAAAAGGCCACTGTCAAACCCCAGTCATCTAGTTTTTCTCCTATGTTATTTGATAGGAATTGTATAGTATTGTAGTTTGCATGTAGGTCTATAATCCATTTTGAGTTAATATTTATGTTGTAAGGCCTGTGCCCTTAATTGGAATTGAACCGGCACTATTCAGTCTACAGGCCAATGCTTTAACTACTGAGCCAAACTGGCTAGGGCCATACATTGTTTTTCTAATAAAAATTATCACAATGCACTATTTTCCAAATCTAAAATTCCATGATTCCATGATCACTTTCTAATAATTGTAGCGTTTGTAATTGCTCATCATTCTGCTTAGCATCTGGCACATTAAGTATACCTCTTAACAGTGCTGAAATCAGAAAATTATTACCTTTTTAAGCCTAGAAGTCTAATGTAAATGATGCGCAAATTGCTTAGTACTGCAATAACTCAGAGAAGAAAATGGAAATAAAGAGTATTTGACAGGTTTTTAAAACGCAGTCTTCAGGGGCAATACTCTGTTTATATTCATTTGTGAGGTTTCTAATGATAATAGCTTCATTTAAAATACTACCAATTGTGTAACAAGGGAATCATCATTGAAATGCAGGCAGCTTCAAGTTAAAATAACTCTTTGCAACTACTCTTGAAGTGTTATTTTCATTTTACACAGCTTTTATTTGCACCTAATTTCAAAGAAACTTAAACATCATAAAAGATCCCAGTTTACAGACTTAAAGCATTCATATCTTAGCTTTTACAGTGATTTTTATTGGACAACAAAACCATTTTATTTTAGAAGGCATTTTCCTTGGCCAATTACTGACCCAATAATGTCTCTTCTCTTTCATTAATTATCTTACGGTTTGAAAACATGATTGTATTAGGTCTCTGTCATTGAAGAACCCCTATCCATCTGTTATTTTGGTCTCTGATTATTTATGTATCTATGTCTGCCTCTTGCCTATAGAGAGATACACATACATGCATGGGCACACATCACACATGTTCAAAGTCTTACATACAAGACTGTACCCTTCCAGAACTTTATTATTACTGCTTGCTGAGGTTCTTTCTCATATCCACAATTTTCAGCATTATAATAGTGCACTCTCAGGTAAAGAGTGTGTTTGAATATCACTCAGAAAGACATGGTTTTTTATTGCAGAGCACGTAAGTTTATCATTCTATTCCTCAATCCAAGTGATGGGTTGCCTGTAGGAGGATAAATGGCTCATATAATTTTTAATGGACTAATAGCAGGACCATCAGTGAGTTATTGGTGAGGGTTGTCCCCTGGGGAGCCTTCAATTAATCTGGTCTTCTTGTAAACAGCTAGAAGTCTCTAAAATGAGTGAAAATTATTGATAAATTTTCAGAAAGATGTGTACATAATGCCTTCTCTTTCTTTAAAAGTCATCTTTTGTCCATATGGTGTGGGCCATACTTACTTTGGAAACCTCCTATGTATCTTTATAATGATGATACCAATTATGGAAACTCATGGGAAGGTATGGGAAACATCTTGAATACTACTACCTTGTATGGTGAATTATAATGACAGTTCTTGAAGTGTATATGTTTCTCTCACCTTTTCTTGTCTGTTTTATTGTTAGCAGTGATTTGGAAGCAGAAGACAGAAAGACGCAACTCTGTGAGCAACAAGGAACATTTAAATAATATGAAAAAATGGCACCCAAAAGTTTTTCCAGGGGTTTGAGTTAAACACAGGGTGAAATTCTAGCCTGAGATGATGATTGAATTTTAATGATATTATTTGGTTCCTAACGTATGTCTCAGGCTTAGAAAAATGGAAATTGTCTTGGGAACTGAAGATGACATAGCTTAGCAATACCTGTCTCCACACTAATTCCCAAGTGTTTGTCAGTTTTACCTACATATGACAACTCCTTTAATGAATTAATAAAAAAAGAGGAAAAAAAACAGTCTAAGTTAGTTTGAGGTCCCTTGAAATATATTGAGGTTAGTCACTTAAGGACATCAGAGAAACCCCAAACTTATTAGGTTAATCAATAATCAATCAATTCCAATTAATTTGCTTATAAAAATGCATTTCAGTGTGCATTTAAAAAAGTAGCTCCTCTTCAGTCAAGCTGTTTTCAAATTTAAATTGTCTCTAATTTAAACTGAATTTCTCTCCCTGTGTTTTCAAATGTGTTGGAGGTACCTTGGGCTCATGGTGACAAGTGAGAAAGTGGGTTCAAGAAAAGAATATCATGTTTAGCTTTTCTGACCTCTCTACATTCCTTGAAAATAAATTCTCAGAAAAGTAATATCTCTTGATATTGGCCCACTGTCCTATAATAATCAATTTGCTTCTTTGGGAAGAAATATGACTAGTGAACTGAACAAATGATGATCCAGAAATTGAAGAGTTTTCATTAAAGATAGCTTGCAGCTTGGTGGATTGGCATGTCCTTAGGGCTCATAGTTGGCATGATGGTTATTGAACTATGGTGGATTTAACTCAGATCCTACCTACAGTGGAAATGACACTCATAAATTAGTGCTAGGATTAATTATTATTGGGGTTGGATGTAAAATCTACAGACACAAATATAAAAATGCTGTAATAACAGTTATAATTAAAAGTATGGGCAGAGATATGTTCATCATACTCACCACCCTGTCTTGGCAAAATAGAGACATACCAGCCAAGTTAATACTTCATTTCAATTTATTTTACCAGTCATACATATACATAATTCTACAAAATTTCCATAAAAAACTGTGTAGAGAAATTAATCAAAGTTCCAATTCAAAACATAGAATTATTTCCCCAGAGAAAAGTTAGAAAATAGGGATAAAGGTATCTATAATAAAGATAACTTTAATTCATAAAGAATCTGGTATCCAGGTTTTACTTCTTAGGTCATTTATTTATTTTACTAATTTGTATTGAATATCTATTGTGTACCTGGCACTATGCTAGGTATCTTACACCATATTAGGTCCTGGGGAGGAATCAGGAGTGTTATAAAAAATCTATAAACAGTGGGGGTAAGATACTTGTGCCGATGGCCAAGTCCCATGCTTACCAGCTCTTGAGCATTTAAATGATTTAGTTAAAAACCTTAGTATCTAGCCCTGGCCAGTGTGGTTCAGTTAGTTGGATGTCATCCTGTGCACCGAAACGTTGCCAGTTTGATTCCAGGTCAGGGCACATGCCTGAGTTTGGGGCTGGATCCATGGTGTAGGGGTTATGTAAGAGGTAGCCAATCAATATTTTGCTCTCACTTTGATGTTTCTCTCCCACTCTTTCTAAAAATCAATACAAATATTGAAAAAGAAAAACCTTCAATATCTCTGGAAAAGTTAACAGTGTTTAACTTAAAATGTCTTGGGAATGTTTAACATATTATATGACACCTAGTAGAATCTCTTTTAATAGTGATTTATTCTCTTATTTTTGACCATATTTTTGCAATTTAAGTATAATGTATGATCTTTACCCACAAGGAGCTAAAACACTGGGGTAAGACACCACAAAGGTAAAAAAAACTACACAGTAATCAACTTGGTTAAAAGTTTCCTAAGGTCAGACACAAATATATATATATATACTAGGGACCCGGTGCACGAAATTCATGCATGGGGGGAGGGTAGGGGTCCCTCATCCCAGCCTGCCCCCTCTCACAGTCTGGAACCCCTCAGTGGATGTCCTATGATGGCCCCAGTCTTCCAGGCGCCTTTTGTGTGTGTGTGTATGTGTGTGTTGCCACTGGGGACCTGTGCCAGCTGCATCTGAGGCTTGGAGCAGTCCTCCTGTGTGTGTCTACCTGCTGGGGGCCTGCCCCCAGGCTTGGAGCAGGCACTCCCTCTATGTTGATCTCTCAGACTCTTGCCCTCCCCTGCATGTTGTTCTCTTTTTTTGAGCTGTGGCCAGGGCTGGGTGCTGCCTGCCTTCCAAGCTTGCCTACTGCCCATCTTCCTCCAGCCACCAGAAAGCAGGGAAAACCCCGCCTCATGGTCAGGCCAGCCTTTTCCTGCTCCCTGATCCCCGGAAGGGCCTGGGGAGCCGCCAAGCTGGCTGCCGACTCCTTCACACTCGTCAGTCCCCTGCTGCCTTCCTTTCCCACTCCCCGGTGCCACCAAGGGGTTTGGGGAGCTGCCAAGCAGGACCCCGGTTACTTCAGCCTTGCTTTCCTGTTCCCCGGTGCCCCTCAAAAGGCCTGGGAAGCCGCCAAGCAGACCCCTGACCCCCGCTGTCTCTTTCCTGCTCCCCAGTGCCTACAAGGAGCCTGGGAAGCCGCCAAGCAGGCCCCTGACCCCCTGCCACCTCCTTCCCACTCCCCGATGCTCCTCAAAGGGCCTGGGCAGCCAGCAAGCAGGTCGCCAACCCTACTGCCTCTTTCCCATTCATGGGTCCTGGGTCCTGCGCTGTTCCGCCCTGCAGCCACTCCGTTCACTCGGGAGATCCTTCAACCTGGCCTGTGCCCTCTCACAGTCGAGAGCCCCCTGGGGATGTCCACCTGCTGGGGTGCCTGACCAGCCTGGGTGAGGGGCTGATGGCTGTGTGCAGGCTGGCCAAGCCCCCCAGGAACGTCACTCACCCCATTGGGTGTGGCCAGCTTGGGTGACGGGCTCATTTAAGGCTGCCCATAGCTCCCATTGACCCAATGTCTGGATGCAGGTTTCTGGGGTTTGTTTATCTTCTATAATTGATACACTGTTCCTTTAAGCCGGTCTACGGCCTACAAAGCCTCCTCTCTGATTCGCCTGGCGGTGTCTATAATGAGACAATGTTACTCTTATGCCTGCTGTTTCCTTCAGCTCCCGAGGATTCTATGATCGTTATTTTGTTTCAAACTTGTGTTTCACTAGAGCCAGTTTGATTCTATGATCATTATTTTGTTTCAAACTTGTGTTTCGCTAGAGCCAGTTTAAGTGGAGCGGGCGCAGTTTCACTTTCGCTCCTGCTGCAATGGAAGCTGCCATTTACTCAGGTCCGTGAGTGGCGGCCGCCATGTTGTCTGGGCTAATTTACGTACAGCCACTCTGATTGGCTGGTGGGCGTGGCTTATCTCATCTCAGAGAAACGGTTAATTTCAATATTACGCTTTTATTAGTTAAGATACTAGAGGCCCTGTGCATAAAAATTTGTGCACTTGGGGGGGGGTGCGGTGTCCCTCAGCCTGGCCTGTGCCCTCTTGCAACCTGGGACCCCTTGGGAGATGTCCATCTGCTGGCTTAGGCCCACTCCCAAGGGGACAGGGCCTAAACTGGCAGTCAGACATCACTCTGGCAGCCAGGAGCTCTCGGGGGATGTCCACTTGCCAGCGGGGAGCAGGCCTAAGCTGCAGTTGGACATCCTTAGTGCTGCTCAGGAAGCAGGAGAGGCTCCCACCACCACCTCTGTACTGGCAGCCATCAGCCTGGCTTATGGCTGAGCAGAGCTCCTCCTGTGGGAGTGCACTGACCACCAGAGGGAAGCTCCTGCATTGAGCATCTGTCCCCTGGTGGTCAGTGTGTGTCATAGTGACCGGTCATTCCCAGTGGTTCTGCTGTTAGGGTCAATTTGCATATTACCCTTTTATTATATAGGATATATATATATGTGTGTGTGTGTGTGTATATGTATATATGAAATATTTCTTAATCTTGAAGTGGACACATAATACAAATCACAAGGCATATCTACTCTATAAAAGCGAAATAGTAAAATTAATCGTTTCTCTGAGACGGGTAAGCCACGCCCACCAGCCAATCAGAGCGGCTGTATGCAAATTAGCCCAGCCAACATGGCGGCCGCCACTCACGGACCTGAGTAAAGGGCAATTTCCATTGCAGTAGGAGCGAAAGTGAAGCTGCGCCCGCTCAGCTCAGCTCCGATTAAACTGCCTCTAGCGAAACACAGCTTTGAAACAATGTAACAATCATAGAATCCTCGGGAGCTGAAGGAAAGAGCAGCCCCGGCCTAACCAGTAAAAGTAACAATTGTTTCATTATAGACCCTGCAAGGTGAAGCAGAGGAGGCTTCGTTAGTTAGAAGGCTGCCTTAAAGGAACAGTGTATCAATTATAGAA
>PVJC01049979.1:0-11948 GCA_004026665.1 Murina feae
GTGTGGCCACCCAGACCCACCCGGGAATCCTAGCAGGTTCCCTGGATGACCAGCAGGGCTGCAGACCTGTGAACTAGGGGGCGTGGCCACCCAGACCCACCCAGGAATTCCAGCTGCTGTCCTGGGCAGCCCTGGACCAGCAGGGCTGTGGACCTGGGAACCAGGGGGCATGGCCAGACAGACCCACCCGGGAATCCTCAGCTGCTGCCCTGGCCTATGCTGGGCTGGGGCCATGGCTGCCAAGGAGGGGATGAGGGGGCTCGAGCCATGGAGGACTCTGCAGGCATTTCCCAGCAGCGCCTGCTTGCCATCTCCGTAGTGTGGAGCAGACAGGCCCGGCAGAGAGCAGAGAACCAGGTGCAGTGGGTCCAAGCCATCAGTAGCACTTCTCCTGAGTGCTCACAAATTGGATAAAGTCCAGGTCCGGCTGAGGGACCTCCCCGCTTGCCCTCCCCCTCCCCCACCTATACCCCTACCCCAATTTGCCCATGCACGAATTTTGTGCACAGGGCCCCTAGTATATATATATTAGTGGCCTGGTGCACAGAATTTGTGCATTGGGGAGAGGGTGTTCCTCAGCCTGGCCAGCACCCTCTCCAATCTGGGAACCCTCGAAGGATGTCCTACTGCCGGTTTACAGGGATTGGGCCTAAACTGGCAGTTGGATATCCCTCTCACAATCTGGGACTGCTGGCTCCTAACCACTCATCTGCCTGCCTGCTTGCCTGATTGCCCTTAACCATTCTGCCTGCCAGCCTGATCACCCCCAACTGCCCCCCTGCTGACCTGCTTGCCCCCTTCTTCCCTCCCCACTGGCCTGCTTGCCCCCAACTGCCCCCACTGCTGGCCTGCTCACTCCAAACTGTCCCCCTGCTGTCTTGATCACCTCCAACTGACCTCCACTGATGGCTTGCTTGCCCACAACTGGTGCCCCTGATGGTCTGCTTACCTCCAATGGCTTTGCCCCCCACCAGCCTGATCACCCACAACTTCTCTCCCCTTTTGGCCTCTAACTGCCTCTACCTCGACCCCACCACCATGGCTTTGTCCAAAAGAACATCCAGAAGGTCTCCTGGAAGGTCTCCCAGTCTAATTAACATATTACACTTTTATTAGTATAGATAGAGGCTTGGTGCACTGGTGGGGGCCAGCTGGTTTGCCATGAAGGGTGTCCCAGATCAAAGTAGGGATTTCCTTGGGCATGGGGCAGCCTGGGTGAGGGACCTGTGGTGGTCTGCAGGGTGTCCATGCCCCCAAGGGGTTAGGGTCCCTGCTGGGGGGTGTGGCCAGCCTGAGTGAGGGGCTGAGGGCTGTTTTTAAGCTGGCCACATCTCTTTCAGGGTGGGGGTCCCTACTGGAGTGCCTGGCAAGCCTGGGTTAGGAGCTGATGGCTGTTTGCAGATTTGCCAAGCCCCTCAGCAGAGACATTCACCCCATGAAGGTGTGGCCAGCCTGGGTGAGGGGCTGAGGGCTGTTTGTAGGCTGGCCACACCCTCTTCAGGAAGGGGAGATCCCACTGGGGTGCCTGGCCAGCCTTAGTGAGGGGCTGATGGCTGTTTGCTGGCTTGTCATGGCCCCAGGCAACCCAGGCTCCCAGACCCTCCTTGAGTGGAAGCCATGTGGGCTGGAAGTAGGTATCTGGGATTTATTTAACTTCTATAATTGAAACTTTGTAGCCTTGAGCAGAACTCAGGGCTGTCCAGGGAAGGCAGGAAGCTTGGCTTACTCCATCGCCAGGGGCAACCCAAGCCTCCTGTTTGCTCCAGCTCCATGGCTGCTACCATCTTAGTTGGGTTTATTTGCATACTTGCTCCTGATTGGATGGTGGGTGTGGCTTGTGAGTGTAGCAGAGGTAGGATCAATTTTCATGTTTCTCTTTTATTAGATAAGATCTCTTTCTCTCTTTCATGAGACTGAGTGACCAGAATGACTGGAATGATTGAAACACCAGTTGCTGTGATGCACACTAACCACTAACCACCAGGAGGAAGACACTCAGTGCAGGAGCTTAGAGAATTTTAACCAATCAGCTGACCGACTCAGTAGTCCTACAGCTCTAATCTCCAGAGAACAGGCCAGGTACCAATGGACCAGCACTGCCAGCATGATTCTGACAGCACTGTTAGCCTCTTGGAAGTTGGCCTCAGGCACTGCATCTGCTTCCCCTCCCTAGACGCTCTGCAAAGGAAGAAGCGATATAAAAGTGGCCACCAGATGGTTCCTGACAACCTGTGTGAATGTCAGCGGGATGGATCTGGATCCTGGGCTGGCAAGGGCACCCCACTGCCCAGAGGGCTGATCATGTCCTGCACCGCCCCCCCTTGGGACAGGCACCAGAATCAGGGCTCACAGCTGGTGAGTGCTGCTATGGTAGCATGAGCCTTTCCAGATCAGGACTGACTAGGTTGCAAGCCCGCGGCAGATGAAGCGGGCCTGGATGAGTGGGAGTGGCAGGCATTATTGGACTGCCAGTTTCAGCCCCGTCCCTGCACCCATGCACGAATTTGTGCACTGGGCCTCTAGTTTTATCTATAAAATGAAGCATTGGATATGGTGGTCTCTAAGTCTCTTCTAAGTTCCATGTGAATATTGAATATAGTCTGAAATTGATTCACAGTAAGGAGCCAATGATTGATTTTGGAGTACCCATTACAGGGGTCTTTAATTTTAGCAGGTGTGAAAGCACTTTCTGGCTTGGCTTGTTTTGCTGGGGAGTTAGAGCAGTCTTGGTCTTGACTGTAATAAATTTCATTCCCTCTTCACTTTAAATCCTGCTGCAGATTGATGGTGGTTCTGATGTCCTGGGGAATTGCAGCAAGGCAACATGCTAGGATGTTCTTAATCTGTGTAAGAGTGCACAGCAGGCCTTATACACTTCTATCCTCCAGAGAATATGATTGCATGTTCCAGTAAAGTTCCCATGAATGGAACTTTTATGCTTAACATATTCTACCAAAATAAAATTTTCTCTCCTGATCTTAAAGAAACTCTGAAGAATGAACAAATAAAATTTTCACACCAAGGCAGAACACTTTATAATCATAATTATGTTACTCTAAAAGGCTGTAATAAGCTTTAAGCAAGTGCTTCCTATTTTATTCTCACTGCAAACAATTTATAAGCAGAACTGTCCTCTTGACATGATAATGAAAGAGCAGTCACACATGTCAGGTGGGGCAATTATCTTCTTCAGATGTCTGCTGTAAGTATTATATGATTCCTTCCTGCTGACACCTTATCAACTGTGACATGCATATTAAAAATAACACCCAAGAGAGCTAACTTTAAATTTGGAGTACTTTCAAGAAGTTCCATCTGTATCAAAAAGCCTTGTACCTAATCTTCCAAAATAGTCTTCCCTTTGCTACCTATTTTTCCTTGGGCTTCAAATGGAAAAAAGAGGAACAAAAAGCCACACAGAAACATATACTTTATTAAAAAACATTAGCCTAGTATTCAGGGCCTTACAAATACACCTGGCTTATTACCTCAGTGGATAAAAGATCTGAGGTCAGACGGGTACTGGTTTAAATGTCAGCTCTGTCATTTCCTAGCTTTTTTACTTTGGTCAAGGGACAAACTCCTTGAGCTTCACATGTAAAAAAACAAAGATACAGATTATATTGCCCAGATTGCTGGGTGAATTGAATGAGAGAACAAGTACAGGAGCAGTAATAAGCATGAGCACTGAAATGTTGGTTCCCCTCTTTCTTGCATGTTTTTAGTGGGACCCATAGGGTGTCTGCCCTGTGTGTTCTTTGGATGTTACCGACAGAGCCCCCAAGCCTATGCCCCTTTTGTTGGGGAGGAGGAGTAGAGGATGAGAGGGGCTAGAGAGCATCTTGTTCTTCAGTTCAGCTCCAAAATTCTCAGTCTGCAGTTTTCTTCTCTGCTCTTTCTTTCCCATCTCTCCTTTCTTAAGGCCAAGCCATTTGGCTCATCTCCTCAAAACTTTCACTGGGCCTCATCCGTTTCCCCATCAGTCACTGTCTTCCTGCCAGGGAGCCCCTCTGACTCTGTGTCCCCAGATGTCCAGGCCTCTGGTTGCCGGTACCCCTCTACTCCTCTCCTCACCAGCACAGCCTGCTTATGTCTCTTTCAAGCAGGCACAAGCACTTCCAGGTAGAAGTTGGTTCCAGGACTCCTCCACAGGCCTTTCCAGAGTGTTGTTACCTGGATGGTCAAGACACTTTTTTTGTTAGGAACAACTTAGATCTCTTTTCTACATCTCAAATCCTGTCCCTCTCATTCACTTTCGGCACCAAATTCCATCAGGCACTCAAGCCTGGATTCATTCAACAGGAAGCACAGTAGATTGCACCAGAAAAGGTTAATCTTTTCTGCTCCTCTACTCTGAATTTCCTCCAGTTCAGTTGCCTGTGTTTTAAAACGTAGGAACAAACTGCACAATCTTTTAAGAAGGATTTTACTGTATAAAAGAAAAATTATATCTGGGCTCTTGGTCATCATACTGCTTTTGTTACACCCTGGGATCTCTGAAATCTGTCACCATATTTTTTTTTCTTTCTAAGTACTGTATTGCTGGTATTCCTGGCAGATATTTAAAATCTCCTGCTGTAGTTGGTAAATATCTGCTAGACTTACTAGTAACTGTTCATTTTCAGTAACTTCATTACTAGTAACTATTTCTTTTTATTTGTGGTGTGTGTGTGTGTGAGAGAGAGAGAGAGAGAGAGAGAGAGAGAGAGAGAGAGAGAGAGATTTTGAACCCTGTGTTAGTTAATTAATTAATTAATTCACTCACTCTAAAGTCACTTTCTTGTCTCTTAGCTGTGGTAGAAAAGCATTAAGCCATCAGATTCAGTGTACTCGGTTCTTGTTCTGTCCTGAATAAAATAAAAATTCTGGGTTATCTTGGGAAAGCAGTAGTTTAACCTTTTTGGATGTTAGAATTTCCACCTGTGAAGTGGAATGGTAGAACTAGATCTGTAAAACATCTAATGTTAGTATTTCAGGAACCTATTCTATTTTACATTTCATGTGCATTTTTCTTTTAATTAACTGATGATACTGTACCAAGGCATCCATAGGGTATGAAAAATAGATATAATTGTTTCAGATTTCAAGTGTGTGTGTGTGTGTATCCTGCTGTTGTCAGAGGCGAGGTATCCATTTGACAGCCAGTAAAGGACCAGCAAGTGATAATATAATTGACATGTATTTACCAACAAACTGATGTAAGTTTTCCTTTATCCCATCCTTCTTTTCTCCCACAATCATCAGAACATCAGGGCTGGGTGCCTGTTTATATCCTCACTTTATAGACTGCACATTTCTTCTTTGAATGTTTCCCTTCTTGAAGATTGTCCTCAATTGTCATCTTAACCAAATTTCTGTAACCTGAGGTAGGAGAAAAATAAGTGGATTATTTTGATTCACTTTTCCATGGAAAGGGCTTATGAGATTACTTATTATAAATTGTAGTTTTGACAATTCCTATTGGCCGTGATTCTGGAGACACAGACTTGAGTGGGAGCCATAGCTCTACCACTGACAAGTTATATGGCCTTGGGCAGCTCAAACATGCCCCTCTCAGATTAATGTTTTCCCATTTATAAGTGAAGAAAATAACTACTTTGCAGTGTTATTGAAGTGGGAAAAGAGGAAGGTTATAAAAAATGTATAAGGAACACATTTACTGTTACTCTTATTCTTATGTTCAGCTACGTCAGTGAAGGACGGAAATAGTGTCTGGGCCTTTTCTGGAAATAATAACCCAAGTAAGTCACCTTGATTTAAGGGCAAACAAACCCCGGGAGTTCTGTGATCCAGAACAAGCTCTCCTGCTTCTTCTGAACTAGGAGGCTGTTGAGCTTCTGAAGTTGCTGTGAGCTCAAGAGATAATTTTCTCTGGCTCTTTCATTTTTCCTGCCCTTGTTTATAGGACCCACCCTTCTGTTAAATTAATGTGGTATGATTTGTAGCTCCCAAAGATATTTGATTGCACTTGTTAGCTCTTAATTTTCTGAGAGATTATAAATCAACCATTTGATGATCTGTTCCAGTTTCACCCAGGGTTTGTGACATTAAGCAGACTTATCTATCATTTTCAGGGTCATTCTTCTTTTCTCCTTTTGAAGCTGGTCCTGACATTTGCTCTTTTCCAAAATGTGGGGACTTCTCTAATGGAATTTATTCAAAAATATTAAGTAGCAGTTTGACAGTGATGGTGCCCATTGATTTAAATCTTCCACTACCACCAGCCTTTGTCTTGAAGCGACCTGGCATGTAAGAGGAGCCCCTCTTCTTGCTGGTCTGGAGGCTTGAGGCAGGATGTCTTTGATTTAACTCTTATTCTTACTGTTTTCTGCTTTACTTTCAAGGTTCAGGTAAGACAGTGTGAATTTTTAACTTTTTTTTAACTGAGAACATGCTATGGACTTTATCCAGGTAGGACCTGCATTTATGTAGGAGCATTTCCTGACTCTGTGACCTAAAAGGAAGGGCTGTTGCTGCTCTATTGGAATAATTTGATGTGATAGCTGCTTTGTTGCAGTGAATAGTCATTGAGACAAATCTTGGGAGAAACAACCATCTCTTGCTAGTGCAATAATTGGAACATTGATTGAGTACTTCCTATAGGCCAAGCACTGTGCTATGCACTTTATATGGATTATCTCATTTAGCACTGCAAGCATCCTTACGAAAAATATTCTATTATTATCCGTATTTTACTGTGCACCCTGGGTTCAGCTCTAGACTCCATGTTATAGAGGGGTGAAGTTAGCCAAGTACGGAGTATAGACCCCTGTCTTCTCCTGGACAATATGGCCTTTCTGTAGTAGCATCAGGTGTTTAAAACCTCAGAAATGATTTTAAAAATCATGGATATAATCAGAGAACCTAGGTCTTATCAGTTGAAGTCATTTCTAGAGACCATTTATGTAGCCCTTGTTTTAAAGCAAGTTTTGACATCATTGACCTGTTTCAAGCCTCCAGATTCTTATTTGCAGAAGCTTTATTGTTATTCATTGATAAAGGCAGGACCTACAAGACAGCAAGAGAAAAAGGATGGAGAAGTTGCAAGTCTTGCATAGGCTTTATTCACTGATAAAAAACATGATATTACTTTATTTATTCTTTATTTTGTTATTATTCAAAGTATTACAAATAGTAGTGCATATGTCTCTTTTTCCCCCTATTGACCTCCCCTCCCAGCCTCCCCCACCCCTTGGCACATGCCCTCACTCACCCTAGTGTTTATGTCCATTGGTTGTGCTTATATGCATGCATACAAGTCCTTTGGTTGATTTTTTACCCCACCCCCAACCCTCCCCTTCTGCTGTGTAGAAACTTTTTATTTTGATGTAGTCCAATTTGTTTATTTTCTCCTTAGTTTCCATTGCCCTAGGAGTTGTATTGGTAATGATATTACTATCACAAATGTCTGCTATTTTGCTGCCTATGGCTTCTTCTAAGATTTTTATGGTTTCCCATCTTACGTTTAAGTCTTTTATCAATTTTGAGTTTATTTTTGTGTATGGTGTAAGTTGGTGGTCTAGTTTCATATTTTTTTGCATGAATCTGTCCAGTTTTCCCCAACACCACTTATTGAAGAGACTCTGACTCCATTGTATTCTCTTGCCTCCTTTGTCAAATATTAATTGAACATAATGGCGTGTGTCAACTTCTGGGATCTCTGTTCTGTTCCACTGGTCTATATGTATATTCTTGTACCAGTACCAGGCAGTTCTGAGAATAGTAGCTTTAAAGTATAATATAGTTTGATATCTGGTATTGTGATTCCTCTGACTTTGTTCTTCTTTCTTAAGATTTCTGCAGCTATTTGGGGTCTTTTATTATTACAGATGATTTTCTGGAAAGTTTGTTCTAGATCTTAGAAGTATGCCATTGATATTTTAATGGGGATTGCATTGAATTTATAGATTGCTTTGGGTTGTATGGACATTTTAATGATGTTGATTACTAATCCATGAACATGGTATATTCTTCCATTTGTTTATGTCTTCTTCTATCCTTTTTTCAGCATCCTGTAATATTCTGAATACAGGTCCTATATCTCCTTGGTTAAATTTATTCCTAGGTATCTTAATTTTTTTGTTGCAATCGTAAATGAGACTTTTTTTTTTTAGTTTCTCTTTCTGTGAGTTCATTATTGGTGTATAAAAAAGCCATAGACTTCTGGGTGTTAATTTTGTATCCTGTTACATTGCCAAATTCATTTACTAAGTCTAAGAGTTTTTTGATGGAATCTTGGTGTGGGTCTTTGGGGGTCATCTTCTTTGGGACTCTGTGCTTGTGTGACTTTTTTTTTTGTTCCCCATAACAGGGAAGTTTTGGGTCATTATTTCTTCAAATAGGTTCTCTAATCCTTGCTGCTCTTCTTGTCCTTCTGCCATCCCTATTATGCATATGCTACTTCATTTCATGTTGTCCCAGAGCTCCCTTAGGCTCTCCTCCTGCTTTTTAATTTCCCCCCCAATTGTTGTTCCATTTGGGCTTGTTTCTCTACCTTATCTTCTAATTCATTAATTTGGTCCTCTGCTTCTGCTAGTCTGCTGTTAAAACCTTCCATCGTGTTTTTTTATTGGGCTATATCACTTTTGATTTCCCCCTGATTTTTGCATAGGTTGTTGATTTTCTTGTCCGTCTGGTTTATGAACCATATGGCCATTACTCTGAATTCTTTTTCTTGACATTGCATGCCTCCCTTTCATTTAGTTCCTTTTTTGGCGATTCCTCTTTTTCTTTCCTTTGGGGATTGTTTCATTGTCTCCTCATTCTAGGTATCACCAGAAGGTCCAAGCGCCAAGTAGCAGGGGCCTGAGCCCTGTGCAGTGGGAGTGTTGCACACCCGAAAGACACTGAAGAGCTCAGGCACTGATATGTGTGGCTGCCGTGGGTCAGTGGGAGACACATGTGCTGAGAATCAGAGTCACAGGCGCTTAGTGCAGCCTTGTGTGTGTGCTGAGAATCAGGGTCGCCACGTGTGCTGAGGATCAATGTCACTGGTGCTCAGTGCAGCCTCATGTGTGCCGAGAATCAGCCCATGGGTGCGCATGCCGGTAATCAGAGCCCTCTGCCCCCCCTCGTTGCACAGCCACACAGTGTTGGAGGGAGGCCCCGCTATGCGCTGCAGGTCACACAGGCCAACTCACTGCAGTGGGCTGGTGGGGAGGGGGATGCACTCTGTGACTACAGGAATCTACAGCCAGGATGTCTGGAGTCTCATGTCTGTGGGTCTGCAGCTGGGGTAGCAGGTCTTTGTCCAGAATGGCTGTAGGGTCCTGGTTTGCGTCTGAGGCCAGTCTGGGTGTTGGTGAGGCTGGGATCCTAGTCACAGTAGTTCTGCCCTTCAAGATGGTGGTTTCAGTGCAGGCTGCCTGGGAGTGTTTGTAGTGGCAGTGGGGTTTTGCAGTCCAGCCCCAGATAGTCCTGCAGGATCTAATTGTCCCTAGCGTGTTCTCTCTCTCTCTCTCTCTCTCTCTCTCTCTCTCTCTCTCTCTCTCTCTCTCTTTCTTTCTCTCTCCCTCTCTCCATGTCCACATACTCCCCTTTTGCTCCCTCACTCTCTCACACTCTGCCTCACTGCATCTTGCAGGTTGCCATCTTCCTAAACCTTGTATTACCATCATGTTACTTTAGATGTTATTTTGTGCCCATTTTGTGCTGACTCATTGTAAATAAAGTCCATGGTGTATGATGAGCTTATGGGTTGGCACATACCTAAACATAAAAAGTTGCTGAATAGGATGCAGGGTAGGGGCAGTGGTATACGGAAACATAGCTAATATTTGGATTTAAAATATGAATTTAAATATAGGAAGAGTACATGGGGCTAATTTGGTGGAAACAACTCTTCTCAGCATTTTCGAGTCAGTATAGTAGTTTAGAGTGTTTATTAAAAAAAAAAACAGATGACAGTCACTAGTATAATAAAACATCTGCAATATACTGATAACATGATTCTAAAATATAACAAATGTATATAAATAAACATTTTTAATTCCTTTGCCTATTAAGAGGACTGGTTTTCTTATTAGATGCTTTTCCTAAGTCAACACACAATTTATTCCCCTTTCCCCTGGAACCGCTGTGGGGCCATTCTTTTCTAACTGATGCATCTACATGGTAAATCCAATGTTTTCTCTTTTGGAATTTCTCCTGTTATATGACATCACTAAGTAATGCATATCAACTTTGCTCCATTTCCCCTCATGCCATTTTGGTACTTGGGTATAAAAGGTATAGAGGGTTTGAAATTGTAGGAGTTGGATAAAATTAATTCATCTGAAACCCTCCTCTTAATTTTTAGGCTGTATAAACTTAACAAATTCTTTCTAAAAAAACGAGTGTAGATAAGGATGCACAAGTTGGTTGTGAATGTTTTTATTATAGGTAATATTTTTATAAGGATATATAAGTAGTATGTTAATAAATTAGTTGAAATAATTTAAACCCTAATTTCCACAACTTAAGTTGAAAATTAAATTATTTAATTAGTGGAGAATGAATGTGTGAAGTTCTAGAATCTGGGACCCAGCCACTTTTATATTTCAAATGCAAGAACACAAAAAACATCTCAACATTTGGGTTTATAAGTTAAGTATTTTCCTCTTTGGCCTAAGTAAGATTTCTGAATCTGAAAACAGCTGGCAGAGGTGAAGAGAGGACTTGGGATATTACATGGAGCAGTACGATCCTCTTCTCCTCTGGTAATCTATTGTCTACATCTATGAGGTTTTAAAAAATATATATTTTATTGATTTTTTACAGAGAGGAAAGGAGGATAGAGGGTTAGAAACATTGATAAGAGAGAAACATCGATCAGCTGCCTCCTGCACACCTCCTACTTGGAATGTGCCTGCAATTAAGGTACATGCCCTTGACTGGAATTGAACCTGGGACCTCTCAGTCCGCAGGCCCACACTCTATCCACTGAGCCAAACCAGTTAGGGCTATGAGTTTGTTTTTGTTATGTTTGTTTATCTGTTTATCCCACATACGATTAAACTCATACAAGTATTTGTCTTTCTCTACTGACTTTACATAGTATAATACTCTTAAGTCCTGTCCTTGCTGTTGCAAATGGCAAGATTTCATTTTTATGGCAACTTTACTGTTTATTTATTATTTTGAATAGTTTTTTTGATGGAGTCCTTAGGGTTTTCTATATATAAACATATGTAATCAACAGATAGTGACAGTTTTACTTCTTCCATTCCATTTTGGATACTTTTTTTTTTTCTTGCTTAATTGCTCTGGAAAGGACTTCTAATACTATGTGTGTTTTTTTTTAATTGATCTTTAATATTAAAAGTATTATAGATGTCCCCATTGTTTGCCCCCCCCCCCACCATTGACCTTCTATACCTCATACCTGCCCCTCTTAGGCCTTCACCACACTATTGTCTGTGTCCATGGGTCATGCAGATATGCATATAGTTCTTTCCCCAGTTAATCTCTCCACCCCCAGCCCCCACCTTCCCTCTGCCAGTACTATCCTATCTAATAAAGAGGGAATATGCTAATTGACCCTCATACCATCACAAAGATGGTGGTGCCCACAGCCAATAAGGAGGGAATATGCTAATTGACGGTCCCACCTTCAAAGATGGTGGCGCCCATAGTCACAAGATGGCTGGCAGGGGAGGGCAGCTGGGGGCAATCAGACTGCCAAGGGAGCAGTTAGGCATTGATCAGGCCAGTAGAGGGTGGTTAGGGGATGATTAGGCTGGCAGGCAGAAGCAGTAGGGGCAATCAGGCAGGCAGGCAGGTGAGTGGTTAGGAGCCAGCAGTCCCGGATTGTGAGAGGGATGTCCGAATGCCTGTTTAGGCCCGATTCCTGTGGCAGTTGGACATCCCCTGAGGGGTCCCAGATTGGAGAGGGTATAGGCTGGGCTGAGGCACCCCCCTCCCCAATGCACGAATTTCATGTACCAAGCCTCTAGTGTTGAATAAAAGTG
>PVJC01049980.1:0-12047 GCA_004026665.1 Murina feae
GAGCAGCTGGGCACCATGGCTGGGCCAAGTTCACACATAAAATTAGCCGCCACCTCCGCCAAATGAGGAAAGACGGCTGTTCCAGTTTACTTGTGGATGTGGAGAAGTCACCTTTCCTCTACCTGCTCACATGATGTACAGCGAATTACAACATAAAACTGGGAAATTAGAAAGTTGGGGAGTAACCACAGGAAAAATTAGATGCCACACCAGCCATCAGAAATTAACAGTGTGTCTCAGAACAGAAATTTAGGGTGTTTTAAGCCCACTACCTGGAGAGACATTACCTTTCAGATTTTCTCCGCCCCAGCTTTCTGGAAGGGAAAACACAGTATCATAACATCTCAGATGCATTTATTTCCTGAACGGAAAATGCAGGTATAAGAGGGAAGTGTTTCACAGGGGCAGCTTTTTTTGAAAATTGTCAGCAGCACCATTGAAAAAAATTTATCAAATTGATAGAAAAAGAGCGAAAGGAAGAAATCTGTACCCAGAGATAGGACAGGAAAGAATTGTACACTCAGCTTTTGTGTATTCTCAGGGAATTTTAAATGGCTAATTTATCAAGAAAACGATTTCATTTCTACAGTCTCACATGCAGGTTTAGTTAAAAGAGTCTCAGAATGGGTCAGAGGAGTAGGTGCGGGCTTATGCAAATGGAGCAGAATCAACAAAGAGCCTTTTGTTCCTGCCTTTCCTTTAGTCTGTTCCAACAAACACCAAGTGCTGTGTATGACACTTCGGCAGGAAACTGCTTTGTTCAAAAGCGTTGTTACCTGTGCTACCGCTGGTCATGCACTGCTAGGCACTCAGAGCCCATTAATTCTCTCACTGGACAAGGAGAGGGGAAAGTTAAGTGGCCAAACCACACCTCTTTTTCTGGTGCAGAATCATCCCTGCCCCAGTTCTCCAGGAGTCATTCCTAGAGTTCAGTGAAGTCTTCACAGCTCTTCATCCTCAGGAGCTGTTTGTCTGAGTAGTCCTAGGGCTCTCCAGTTCTCAGCTCGCTTTGTTAATACACAATCGTTGCTCTGTATTCCTGCACCGTCTTCTTACACAAGTTGGGCAGGATGAGAAAAATAGCTAACCCTCTTCCTCGCCATGCGTTTATTTCGAAAGCCTTGGCATTTGATGTACCTCATCCAAGTAATGAAAGTACATTCTAAGTGTGATTTCTTAATTGTCAAATCAGTGGCCTTTTTTTTTTTTGCATTTCTTGATTCTCTGCAACCTTGACCATTGTTAATCTCCGTCTCCTTGAAATTCTGGCCACTGTGGCACCTGCTCTCCTGTCTGCTTTTGTCCTGTCCATCCCTGTGCCAGCTCCTCTTCCTCCTCTGGCACTGACCATAGGTGTTGGTTTCCAGCACTCTCTTCTGAACTCCAGCCATTCCCACTCGCCTTGTCCCCACTCACTCCAGATACCTTGTGTACACCTGTACCTCTTCTGAGCCAAGACTCCCCGAAGTTCTATGGCTGTTAGCTCTTGGGTGGCTATTTTCTTCTCACAAGGACTGAGTCCCCTGCCATAGACTCTACAGGACAGAGCTTGGGGTCAGGGTGGTGGAGAAGCAAAGGGAATGTTTGATTGTGGGGATGGTGTCATGTGAGGCAGATCTTGACAATCTCATAGGATTTTGAGAGGCTATCATGGCAAGTAGAAAAATGAAAAAATGATAACAGGTCTTTGCCGGGGTTCTTTTTCTAGCATCTAGAGGGGTTCAGCTATCTGGAGAAGGGCTGTGTGTAACTTAATAGAGAGCCCAGAGACGAAGCATAATTTTGAAAGGCATTTGGGGGTCAGAGGAGCCTAGCTAAAGAAACTAAGATTCCTTGTCTCAGGACCCCTTGCTTTTTATTAACACAGATTGTCCTAAGGTGAGGTAGATATACACATCAAAGGGTAGGGTTTCCTATATATAGTTCATTGTCAGATAGGGAAATTTGCCTATGGCTGTTCAGGTGTTAGGCCAGTAGGAGGCAATAACATGTAGATTAAGATGCTTTTTGCTGTCTGGCAGCAAGCAATCATTTTTGCATCCTTTTCAGGTTTGGGGAAATGCCCTTCAGCCACTCCAGATTTATCCCTGCTGGCTGGAATTGGTTTCCGGCACATCTTGGTGAGGAATAGCTCTGAGGTAGGCAATGGCAGAAGAAATGGATGTGAGGGAATGATTCCAAAGACCTGGCGATTGGGGGTGGAATAGGTGAGGACATGGAGAGACAATGGAGAAGTCCAATATTCTCAAAGCTGTGAATGTGGGCAACCGGGAGAATGGAGGTAATGTTAACAGAAGATGGTTTGAGGTTTTGTTTGCTTGCACTGGGGACAGCTGAGAAGCAGACTTGAACTTGGTTGAGTTTGACTGTCACAGGTGAATCCTGGTGAAGGTGCTTCCCACCTGTTAGGAGAGTTAAGCCTTGAAGCTGAGAAGAATGGGCAATGCGAATGGTTGGTCTCTCAGGCACAAGTAGCTGGAGGAAAGAGTTGCATTTGGAACCTTGAGGATGGGCAGAGAAATGAGGTGAAGAATGGAGATGAAGGAGTAACCAGATGGGAAGGAGAAAATTCAGCTGACAGTGTCATTTCAGAAACAGAGAAGAATGCATCGTTTCAATGTCTGAGGCCACAGGGATGTTAGGTTTGATTTTTTTTTTCTGAGAAGAGTACATTCAATTTGGCACTGAGTGGTGCATTGACAACAATAGCAAGAGTGGTTTCAAGAGTGTAGGGAGGCAGAAGGATGAGTAAAAATTTAGCTGCTCACTCATTCAATGTACTACTGCACTCAGCTAGGTGCTGAAGCTATGATGCTGGACAAGATCCACCTGGTCTTGTTTCTGGGTAGTGCACAGTAAGATAAGAAATCAGAGATCTGTCATACATTGAGCTAAGCCTAGAATACAGGTTCTGAAGATTATAGAAACAAGAAGAGAAGCAGGTATTCGAAAGTGTTTGCAGAGGAGACTTATACTTTCAGTTGTTCAAGTTCCAGGTCCATCTTCCCATCTTTGCATATGTATTCCAGCAGACAAGTCCTTGACGGTACCTCATTCATCTTTGCTACCTCACAGTTACATGAACTCTAGCAATGTCACCCACACACCTGAGGGTCCTCACAGAACAAAGATTCTGGAGTGATGAGATTACAGTTCTCCATGGAGGGGCCCAAAATGCAAATTGAGTGCCGACATGTAAATGTGCATTTACAGGTGCCCTGAACATTGCATCGTTTAAAGCCTATATGTCTTTTTCTTTATCTCTCTCTCTTTTTTAAGTCCTTGCAGTTAATATTACCTTGAGATTTTTATTTTCCTTATTGCTTGCAAGAGTAGGCCAGGGACTGGAGAGGAGAGTTCCCAGGCTCTTTGCAGGAGGAGGTGCACCTTGTTGGAAATGTTGGGGAACCCGCCCTGGGGAGATGAGAGATGTAAGTGGCTGGTAGAACGGGCGCTGTTAGATACTTGCTGTAATTGATTCCCGTGGACATTTGAGTAATCCGTGGACCATGGAAATGGATTACTGAGTCTTCATCAAAACTCCCTTCTTTAAGCGACTTTTAAAAGATGATTGTTTCACAACTTCTTGACCATTTTAGAACTATGGTCCTGCTCATAGCTGCATAGTCAGTGTGTCACTATGAACTGGCTTGGTCTGCTGCATTAAGTTGGAGGGACAAGGATTTCCTTTTCCAATACTAGTTTATTCTATGGCTGAATCACTTGTCCATTATTAAAAACTCTCTGTGCTTCAGTGTATGTGGAATCTTGTCTTCACCAGAAGAACATTATCAGTGATTTCATCTCTCCATATACAAGAGCTCACTATGGATTCCTTACCTGAAGGATGGTTGCAAAATGTTTGTTTATTGGAGGAAGAAGTAAAACAGTGCATAAGGCTGAATTGTGACTAAATTCATGAGAAGTGGACAATACAACTTTTTAAAAGTTACCCCATTGCACCCTTATCCAGCCTCTGGTAACCTCCACTGTGCTTTCTGTCTCCATGGGTTTGTCTATTCTGGACATTTCACATCATCAGAACCATATGATACTAGGGGCCCGGTTCACAAAAATTTGTGCACTCAGGAGGTCCCTCAGCCCTGCCTGTGCCCTCTCACAGTCTGGGACCCCTCTGGGGATGTCTACCTGCTGGTGTGCCTGGTCAGCCTGGGCGAGGGGCTGATGGCTGTTTGCAGGCTGGCCAAGCCCCCCAGTGTGGACCCTCACCCCTTTAGGTTTTGGGTCCCTAGTTGGGTGTCTGGGCAACCTGGGTGAGGAGCTGAGGGGCGTTTTCAGGCTGCCCACAGCCCCTTCAGGTTTTGGGTCCCTACTGGGGTGCCTGGCCAGCCTGGGTGAGGAGCTGATGGCTATTTGCAGGCTGGCCAAGCCCCCCAGTGGGATCCCTCTCCCCATTGGGGTGTGGCCAGCCTGGGTATAGGCCTGAGGGCCATTTTCAGGCTGCCCACAGTCCCTTCAGGTTTTGGGTCCCTACTGGGGAACCTGGCCATCCTGGGTGAGGGGCTGATGACTGTTTGCAGGATGGCCAAGCCCCCCAGTGGGGTCCCTCAACCCATTGGGGTGTGGCCAGTTTGGGTGCGGGTCTGAGGGCCATTTTCTGGCTTTCAGGCTGCTCACAGCTCCTGTTGACCCAACGTCCCAGCAAGGCTGGCTGGAAGCAGGTTTCTAGGGTTTATTTATCTTCTATAATTGATACACTGTTTCTTTAAGCTGAGGCCTAGGCAGGTAATGAAGCCGTCTGTCTGTTTCAGCTCTGTGATTTCTATAATTGAAAGAATGTTGCCTTAGTTAGAGGCTCAGCTGGCCTAGGCAAGCAGTTTCCTCCATCGCTGGTGCAAGGGAACCCGCTATTTGCTTCAGCTCTGAGGCTTCTATAATTGCAACAATGTTGCAAATATGTTGTTGTCTGATCCTGGAGAAGCCCAGCTGGCCTAGGCAGATAGTTACTCCTGGTGCAACGGAAGCTGCCTGTTTACTCCAGCTCCGTGACTGCCAGCCTCCATCTTGGCTGGGTTAATTTGCATACAGCTGCTCTGATTGGCTGGTGGGCATGGCTTAGGCATCCCGAAGAAACAGTCAATTTCAATATTACTCTTTTATTAGCTTAGATGTGGCCTGTTGTGACTGGCTTCTTTCTCTTAGGACAATATTTTCAAGGTTCATCTATGTGTAGCATACATTAGTACTTTTTATGGCCAATATTCAAATCCATATTTGGTTTATCCCTGCATCACTTGATAGATATTTGGTTTGTTTCTACTTTTTAACTATTAGCAATGATGTTGCTATAGACATTCATTTACAAGTTTTTATGTGGACATAGTTTTCAGTTCTCTTAGGAATTGCTGAGTCCTATGATAACTTTATATTTGATATTTTGAGGATCTGCCAAACTTTTGTAAAGTAGCTATACCATTTACATCCCATGAGCCATGTAAGAGGCTTTTGACTTCTCCACATACTTGTTCACACTTATTGTCAGGAATGGTGTAGTACTGTAGCAAATTCCTAACTTCTAGTATTACTAGATTACTAGTATTTATAAGGTGCGTTTTCTAGCATTTTGGTTTCTCTTTCTCTTGTTCCCAAGTAACTAATTTGTTGGTTTTGCCTTAATAACATCTAGTTTCACTTCCCTGGGGATAGAAGGGAGAAAAAAATGTGGAAGAGGTTCAGTTGGTTAATGTAGATACATATTAACACCTGTTAAACAAGTTGGCTGGAAAGGTTTGAGGGAAAAGCCAAATGTATTAGCTTACTTGATGTTTTGGATTAATGGCAAGTAGCCCACTGTAGAACTGGGCAAATATATACTTTGTAAATTTTGTACTTTTACTTATGAAAATATTGAAAACTAATTGATGACCAGTGTACAGGGAAAACTGCAACTTACTTCTCATGCATTTGTTTGTAGCTGAGTTTAATTCTTTATTTTTTTTAAGAATATATTTTATTGATTTTTTTACATAGAGGAAGAGAGAGGAACAGAGAGTTAGAAACATCGATGAGAGAGAAACACCGATCAGCTGCCTCTTGCACACCCTCTACTGGGGATGTGCCCCTAACCAAGGTACATGCCCTTGACTGAAATCGAACCTGGGACCTTTGAGTCCCCAGGCCGACGCTCTATCCACTGAGCCAAACCGGTTAGGGCTGAGTTTAATTCTTTGGAGCCAAGAAATTCAATGAAAGTGATAGCACTAAACTTAATACAGTTTTCAAAACATCTAGAGTGTCTGGATAATTTTTCTAAGAGTTTCCTATGTTACTCAATTCTGATGAGGAGTGATCAGTACTTCTTGTGGCCCAAAGCCACAAGATGGTGGCGCCCAGTCCAGCTCAGCCCCGCCACTGAAGTGGTCAGGCCTGTTAGCCAGGCAGGTGGCGGGGAGGTAGGGGGCCCGAAGGGCGGAACAGGTGATCAGAGGCCTCAGGCATGGGCAAGGGCGGAGCCAGTGATTGGAGGGGCAGGGGCTGAGCCTGCGATCGCAGGGGTCTGGGCACTGGTGGAGCCAGCAAAGCAGGGGTTTGGGGGTCCCCTACCCAGGCCTGCATCCTTGGCTAGAGGCTGTAGTGGGGCAGGGGCAGAGCTGGCAATGGCAGGGAGGCCAGACTGTGGTTTAGGGCTGCTCCCCAAGGGGAGCAGGGAGCGGGCCTAAACCATCAGTAGGACACCCCCTGAGGGCTCCCAATATGTGAGAGGGGGCAGGCTGGGCTGGGGAACCTCCCTCCCCTCCCCCAGTGCACGAATTTCATGCACCAGGCCCTTAGTAAAAATATAAAGATGCTATCCATTCTCTTAAGACACTACTTAGGTACTTGAAGAAACAGCACCAAGATGTGATACAAGAAATCGAGTACAAGGCAGCATAAAATGAAAAAGAGGCAAGGATGCTGTGGAAGGAGATTTGGGGGCAGGGTGCTTGAATATTTGTGACTAAATCATTGAAAATGACAGCTTTACAGCTAGAAGGACCTGAGTTGTCCCAGTTCTTACACTTGCTGTATGAGTTTGGTCATGTGACTTACCCTTTCTAAGTATCACTTTGCTTCCCCCAAGGGATCATCATCCACAGGTAAGTTCATGCTGGAAATTTATAGGACTAGATTCACTTTGAGAGGCAGTGTAGTATGGTAGAGAAGAGGTCAGACTCTGTCATTTCATCATTATTAACTCAGGCCTTCTACTGTGTGCCCTTGGACCTATCTGAAAATCTCTGGGACTCTGTCCTCATATATGAAGTGAAGGTCATTGGAATTGCATATAAAGTGAAGACAAGAGCAATTAGACTGTTTATGATCTCTTTACACATGTGGGCATTTGATATGGAATTTGGAGAATGAGTAGGGCAAGGAGAAATATTTAAAAGCTATAGCAGCTAAGGTTTATGTAATACACTGCAATATAATATCAATATAGTATTAATATATGGGAAAACAAAAAGATAGAAAAGCTAGAAAGCACTTAGAGGCTAGAACAATAAAGAGTAGACAGGCTTTTGAGGATCACCACTATGGGGTATGATGTTTTTATAAGTAAAGATAGTAGTTCATCTTTAAAACAATTCTGGTTTCTTTGCTTATACACATGAATAGTCTATTACAGTGTCTGGCATTTAATGTTCATTAAATATTATGTACTCTCTGAAAAAAATGCAGATTAGTAGAGTGATATATTTTAAGAGACAATATTAGACGTGGTTTCTAAATTACGCTAGACTATTAGATTGACTAGAAGAAGAGAATCAATTTAAGGAGAAGGTAGAGTTGAGTTTGAAATGAGCAACCACCTGCCAGGTATGGGTGAGTAGTGATCAGATATATTGGAAAAGTATAACTTACTTCAAAATGTTAACTTTGTGATAAAATTTTTGTTCTTTTGATTATTATTTTTCAGTTTTTTTTAGAAAAGACCCATATTTAGAAGAAGATGTATGTCTTTAATTGTATTCTCCAAGACTCCTATAAACTGCTATTCAGTATCTATGTTACTTGTATGATAAAATAATTAAGTGTGCAATAATAGTGACAAAAATTGTGACAATGTAGACTCACAAGAGGCCTGGTGCACTTATTCGTGTGCAGGTGGGGTCCTTTGTCCTGGCTGGCAATCAGGCTGTTCAGGGCCTGTCTTACCCAGTCCTGATTGGGCTGATCGGGGCTGGGAGGTTGGCTGGCTGGCCGGGGGGAGGGACCACGGGAGATTGGCCAGCTGCAGGAGGTTGGTTGTGGGAGCGCACGGACCACCAGGGAGCAGCTCCTGCTTTGAGCATCTGCCCCCTGGTGGTCAATGCGCATCATAGTGACTAGTTGTTTAGTCTACCGGCCATAAAGGTTGCTTAAGCTTATATACTAGGTTGCTTATATAGTGGGGGCCCAGTGCACAAAAAATTTGTGCACTCGGGGGGTCCTTCAGCCCAGCTTGTGCCCTCTCGCAATCTGGGACCCCTCGGGGGATGTCCACCTGCTGGCGTGCCTAGCCAGCCTGGTGAGGGGCTGATGGCTGCTTGCAGGCTGGCCAAGCCCCCCAGTGGGGACCCTCACCCTATGGGGGTGTGGCCAGCCTGGATGAGGGGCTGAGGACCATTTTCAGGCTTCCCACAGTTCCTTCAGGGTTTGGGTCCCTACTGGGGTGCCTGGCCAGCTTAGGTGAGGGGCTGAGGGCCGTTTTCAGGCTGCCCACAGCTCCCATAGACCCAACGTCCCAGCGAGGCTGGCTGGAATCAGGTTTCTAGGGTTTATTTATCTTCTATAATTGAAACTTTGTTGCCTTGAGCGAAGGCCTAGGCAGGCAACGAAGCCTCCTGTTTGCTTCAGCTCTGTGGCTTCTAGAATTGAAACTTTGTTGCCTTGAGCGGAGGCCCAGCCGGCCTAGGCAGGCAGTTTCCTCCATTGCTGGTGCAACGGAAGCCTCTTGTTTGCTCTAGCTCCATGGCTGCTGGTTGCCATCTTGGCTGGGTTAATTTGCATACAGCTGCTCTGATTGGCTGGTGGGCATGGCTTAGGTGTAATGGAGTGAGGGTCAATTTGCATATTACTCCTTTATTAGATTAGATAGATCAGGGGTCCTCAAACTTTTTAAACAGGGGGCCAGTTCACTGCCCCTCAGACCGTTGGAAGGCCAGACTATAATGAAAAAAAACAACCACCTTTGAACAAATTTCTCTGCACACTGCACATATCTTATTTTGAAGTAAAAAAACAAGGCGGCAAAAACACCCGGCAGGCCGGATAAATGTTCTCGCCGGCCGCATGTGTCCTGCGGGCTGTAGTTTGAGGACCCCTGAGATAGATAGATAAGAAAGAAATTATAAAGATTGAAAGAGTAAATGGGACAATGGTGAATGAATAAAGATTTCATATATCAAAATCCAGTTTTTAAAATGTTAAGATGTTACTCTCTCCCAGATATTTTGTGATCATGTGTAAAAGATTGTTTTAGCTCATGAATGAGGGAGCCAGCAGGATTTTGTGGCTGGTGCACAGAGCACTGAGCGAAAGGGCTCTATATACTCTGTGAGGAAAGCCACACTGAAATGTTTCCTGAGTTAGAGACAAACTAGTTAACAAAATTGGTTACTCTTCTTTGGGACAGTTAAACTATAATCTTTGCTGTTATCTTTTCTGCATGGCAGAAATTAGTACAAATTAACCTATAATTTACCTCAAAATAAGGTATGTTTTTCTAGAGAATGACATAATCTTTGGGTTGGACATGTAAAACCTGCTGTGGTGTGATACTGATTGTGGGCAATCAGGCCTGCAGGGGAGGACAGTTGGGGGGGGACCCAGCCTGCAGGGGAGGGCAGTTGGGGGGATCCAAGCCTGCAGGGGAGGGCAGTTAGGGGATGATCAGGCCAGCAGGGGAGGGCAGTTAGGGGCAATTGGGCTGGCAGGGGAGCAGTTAGGCATCGATCAGGCTGGCAGGGGAATGGTTAGGGGGTGATCAGGCTGGCAGGCAGAAGCGGTTAGGGCCAATCAAGCAGCAGGCAGGCAGGTGAGTATTTGGGAGCCAGCAGTCTTGGATTGTGAGAGGGATGTCCCAGATTGGAGAGGGTGCAGGCTGGGCTGAGGGACACACCCCCCATGCACAAATTTTATGCACCGGGCCTCTAGTAGAACTATAAAAATGGAGGAACCTCAGAGGTTCTGCATCAGCCCCCATTTCACCTCCAATCTGTGGCCCTAGCCACTGAGCCCTCCTTAGGTGGAAAACCTGAACTTTGCTAGATGGCATGATCTGTTTCTTTGATTGTAAGGGACTTCTCTGTCCCAGGATGAAAAATCACCTCATTCTATTCACAGATTCTACCAGAGGGTGCACAACAGGATAAGTCTGTTGTCCTCTTTCCATAGAAAAATCACTATGCTTCCTTCCCTAAAAAGTGGTCTTTTTCAAGCTGAGTAGTTAGTATCCCAGAATCCTACAGTTTGTGAAAGGATATGGGTGTCCAAATTCACATTTGTCTGTGTTTCTTTTAAGATGCGGTGCTTAGAACCATTTAGATGACCCTAAATGAACAGGCCAGGGAATGGGTTTGGGGAGCAATGGGAAAGATCGCCTCTTTAGATCTCAGCTGTACTCCTGTTGTTTGTGTGGACGTAAAGTATATTGGAATTTCTGATAGTCATACGACAATGTCAGATCACATTGGCCATCTGGTTCACTACTTCTTTGGGTTCTTTTTAAAGTAAATTGCTTTTGTGTCAAGTATTCCCATCTAAGTAAGCCATGTATAGGTAAATTTTAACCTAATTTTTAATTCTTAGCTGTGAATATTTATGGTAATTATAATAAACAACACCATTACTAATATATGTTTTATCAGAGAGAAAGAACAGCATTGCAGTTAAGAGCCTAACACTGCAATTAGACTGTTTACAGATTCAAATCCTAGCTCCTATGCCTGACTACATGACCTTGAGGTAAGTCAATGTGATTGTGCCTGTAAGGTTCTTCCCATGCTCCCGACACATGGTCAGAGAGCAAATGAGAGCTTATTTTATTCTCCTTGCCAGACTTTCACTGTGCTCTTCAGCAAGCATCATCCTCTTTAACCCAACTACACCTGAGGAATACTGTTATTCCTCCTCTTTTCACATGCGGGAACTGAGGTCAAAGCAGTTATGTCATTTGTGCAGGGCTCTGTGGCTGCTGAGTGGTGCGGTGGGATTTGAACCCACATCTGAATGATGCCATTTTTATTACATGCTATTTCTATTAGTATTTTCTGACCCATCCTTTTTAAGACTAGACTACATTTTAAAAAACTTGTATTAAATATTTAATTTATATAAAGAATATTTGTAACATATGAGTAAGTTCAAACATTAACAAATACCATATATGCACTACCCAACCTGAAATATAAAATTCCAGCAACGTCTTTAAATGTCCCTCCCTGTCCTCAAGCCCTACCAATCTTTCCCAAGAGGTAACCATCACTGAATCTTAGGATTACCACTTGTTAACTTTTCTTTTATTGGTTTTTCCACATACAAATATATTACTAAGCAGTGTTTTTCTTTATGTTGCTGTCTAACAGAATAAGCAAAATGTATGAGATGTGACCATAAAGCAGCTTTATTTATTTATTTATTTTGCTCCCCATGCTTCCCTTAAATTAGCTCTATCATTAGTTTTTCCGTCCCCTTAAAAACTCAGGCATGTCCCATGACTTTTCTAATCACTGTTGGGTCATAAAAATCTCACAATCACCTCAAGTTTCAAAAAAAAAAAGATCACTTCTGCAATTCAAATGCTCAATTCCATGTATTATTCAAGCTTTTAAAATTGAGGCCTTGACATTGGCAGGGCAGGTCTCATGCCCTGTCCCCTTCCTGGAAGTATTGCAGGTATTCCAAGCCCAAATTCTTTCATGTGAATTTTAAAATCAGCTGGTCAAGGTTACACATGTACAGAGTTTGGATTTGGATTGGAGGCATTTCTGAATCTCGATGATGTAATGATACTAGTGTTTCCATTATGTGAGTCATGTCAGCATGATTATTAACACAAGGGGTGG
>PVJC01049981.1:0-11960 GCA_004026665.1 Murina feae
TGATTTCAATGGCAGTTCTTACCAAGGGTTCTAATTTATGTATTTTTAAGCTGGTGGCCACATGGGGCCTGATAGTGCTCTGCATTGGCTGCCCACACAAGAGCTCAATGTGGTCTGAGTCAGTGACACTCAGTGACAGCAGTTTATCGTAAATGTGTTGAAACTCTGTATTTTATAAGAGAAGATTTCACCATACCTGACACTAAGCTCTGGTACTCAAACTCAACTGTAGAATCTTGAACTGTATAAAGAAATCCCAGAGATCCACAGCCAGAATGTTATACCCAAGGTGACCTTACTGGTATTTTGAAGGTCATTCCTGATCTCCCAAGGTCAGAACAACAATTAAAGTCCCAATCACTTATCCCCTTGGTGAGGGAAGGAGAGGGCCACTCCTTTGTTCAGGACTCTGGGAACTCTGAGGAGAGGTGAGCACCTGAGGATCTGAGAGCAGGAAGAGGGTGACTGTGGTTAGGCTGCTGGCACAGAGATACACGGCCGAGTCCCCCTGCTCCGCACGCTGGATCTTCAGAGAGGAGTAGGAGCCATCAGGCCTCTCATCAGAGAACCGCTCTTCAGGCATCCCTGATGTGTCTGGAGCATCCTGGTCTTGGAAGTACAGCAAAAACTCCAGGCCCTGCCCCAGCATCTGTTGGTTACCAGTAAAGGACCGTGTGTCCAGAAATTGGATCACACCTGCGAGTGAGACCCTGTCCCCTCCCTGTAACTATGTGCTTGGGAGACTGGGACACTCCAGCATTGGTGTGACCTGTGGAGACAGATTTGGGAATAGAATTGATGAAAACAATTGTAATCATCACACACACAAGCACATGCGCGCGCGCGCACACACACACACACACACACACCATAGTGAAAGGGTTTGGTTTTCTGAGGACTCACCTGCCCCCAGGAGACAGAGGCTCACCCAGCAGAGGGGCCTGGTGCCCATGGCAGGGTGAGGGCAGGAATGGGAGGTTACCCAGGTCAGGGTCCTTGTGAGCATGAGCAGAGGAGGAGGGACATCCCTTGTCTGCACAAGGCAGTTTTCATAGTGACATCACTGAGCCTTAGGATTGCCTTACGGTTTCTTTTTATTATGATTAAGAAAGAAAGAAAATTGTTACTCATAATCAGAAATGTTATAAGATGAAAATTATGAAACAAAGAGTGAATGAGAAAAGGTAATTCAAAAGTGCTTGTAAATCAACACTGATTGTTAGATATTTTGGTTGTCATTCTTCTGAGCTCGGGTAGTCTATTCCTGGATCCCACACTCCCTATCTGGCCAACCTTCTCATGTCTCTTGTGTCTTCATATTGCCAGTTGGACATTTTCACTGCATTCAGCAGCACTTGACAGTTGAGGACTAAAATACTGACTTTATCACCTTCGCTCTGAGCTCTCCTATTTCTAACCTTCATCCTGCATTTTGTTGTTCCTTTCCAGGATTTGGGCAGCACTGGGATATGTGGGAAGGAAATGGTGGGAAAGTTGGTAGAATTGTCAGGTCTTTGCTCTTTGCCCTGAAAGCAGTTTGAATTCACAGTTCAAAGCTGCTGGGGATGAAATGGTGCCTCTGGTGGCTACTGATCTAAGTTGATTAGGTTCTTCTATTAACTTTGAAGGTCAAACAATACCCTTTATTATTAATTCATTTATCTACATACTGACTTTTGCCCTCAACTCATTATCACAACATCTCCTGTATTTACAAGTCAGTTCTAAAATAAATAAATGTCCCCAAATTACAAGAGAGTGGAGGCTCTGACCCCTCATTCTAGGTCCAGCCTGTGAATAAGTCCCTTTATCTGAAAAGGAAGGTAAATGAGCGCCCTCTAGTGCCTGCATTTCCAAACTCAATAGAAACAAGTAACATTTCCACAAGCTCTAGACTTGCTCAGTTTGTGTTTTTAATTCAAGTGGCAGTAGAATTACAAGGTTGGTTGTGGTGTTAACCCAGAGTTGATGAACACGTCATAGCTTTCTCAAATAAGGTTCCCACAAAGAAGTGGGAATAAATGCTGTTGCCTCAGGAAGATATTCTCGCTCCAGTACTTTTAGGGTTCTACTTTTGAAATAAGAGTTTATTTGCAGTCCTTGCTGCCTAAGGAAAGGAAAGGAAATTACATTAGTCTTTTTAAATTTAAATTAGTCTTGCTTTCAGAGAGGGAGGGGGAGATATAAACTTCAATTATGAGAGAGAATCATTGATTGCCTGCCTCCTGCATGCATCCTACTGGGATGGAGCCTGCAACCTGGATATGCCCTGACCGGGAATCCTACTGTGACCTCCTGGTTCATGGGTATATGCTCCACCACTGAGCCACAGTAGCTGGACTGTTAGTCCTTAAAGAATTGATCTGAATCACCCAGGCAAATCTGGGGCTTTGGTCTATTCTTGGGCCATTCTAGACAATTTTGTTGTTTCTGCCCAGAGAGATACTCACAGTTCTTCAAGGACTAGTACATGGCCTCTCTCTGTAAATGGAGCCTCTGCTGACAGGAACAGCTTTTCCAAGTAGCCACCAAATATAAATTCCATGTTGAATGCTACTGTTCCTCTGCTTTACTCAATTACCAGAATATTCCTACTCAAGTAAATAACATTAAGTGGTATTTGCACTGACACACAAACATGTGCACGGAAAGCAGAACTCACCTGCCACAGGGAGACAAAGCATCACACAAAAGACGTTGGGGCTCATGGCCAGTTCAGGGCGAGATGGGGCTGTCCCAGCTAAATGCTCTGACCCACAGACAGAGAGGGAACTCAGAGGCCCATCTCCAGTGGACAGACAAGTCTGCCTGAGATGCCACTGCCCAGCAGAGACTCTGTGGCCCAGGGTTCGACTGGACTTGGCTCAGGCTGAATCAGCAACTTCTCTCATAGATATAGCTCAGCAGGGCCTGCAGGGGAGATGGGGTGTGGCTGTGATGCACTGAGTTCAGGAAATACCTCTCGCCTTGGTTTCCCACATTTCTCTGAGACAATTATCTCTCTGTCTGCACCTGTCCCTGTTTCTATAACTATACCCTCTTCTTGACCAGTCACACGTGCTCAACCTTATCCATTTCCTAATCAAGGGTGAGCATCAGTTGTTGTCTTGGCTTTGCCTTGAAATGCACTAGTATTTAGAGATATAAAAAATAAAATCGCCCTAACCAGTTTGGCTCAGTGGATAGAGCATCGGCCTACAGACTGAAGGGTCCCAGGTTCGATTCCGGTCAAGGGCAAGTACCTTAGTTGCGGGCATATCCCCAGTGAGAGGTGTGCAGGAGGCAGTTGATCGATGTTTCTCTCTCATCGATGTTTCTAGCTCTCTATACCTCTCTCTTCCACTCTGTAAAAAATCAATAAAATATATTTTAAAGAAATGATACCCTGGGAAAAAATCTGAGTTGGAAGCTCCTATTCTTTCTGTAGATTATGACCAAGTGCCCTATCTGTGTTCATTACCCTCCCTGTGGTATTATGTCTCCTGAGCCCATAGCAAAGCCTCACATCCTTCTAGGTCACCATGCAGTACACAGTATGTTTCCTATAGCTTCTTTATGGAAGAGGACTCCACTTCATTGACCTTGAAGACACTCATGTGTAATATACAAGGGAATCTATATGAATCTAGTTTTCCTATATCTTTCCACCCTGGAGGCATCAGACTCAGGTTGATGAGATGAAAACCTAGAGCTGAAGAAGCACCTTCCCAGGTCACAGGGCAGCTGCAGAGGACAGACTGACTGACAGCAGCAGTGGGGAGTGTGTGTCCGGGGCCCTGAGTCTGGTCCAGGCCAGGCAGACACTGCCCTGCAGATGGACCTCAGCAGGCACAGGGCACAGGGAGTTCCCTGGTTTATTAGTTTGCATAGGGCCCTGTGGAGTCAGGATGTAGGGCCTCTCTCTGCCTTTTTGGGTAGAGAGGAGTCAGCCATGAACCACTGTGGATTGATTCACTGCCGGCACAGAAGTACACAGATGTCTGGGAGGGAGTGGTTGAGTCCAGTGTGAGGGCAAAGTTCTCTGTATTTGATCTAGTGACACTGTACCCATCAGGGACCGCTCCTTTTTCTACGCTGCCAACACCAAATGAGTACTGGATCAGACTCAGCCCATGGCCCGGGTCTTGGCGATACCAGTACATAACGTTTTGTTTATCTGTCTGGTGACACCTGAGAGCCACCTTCTTTCCTGTCCCTGTGACCTTGTATGCTGGGCTCTGGGTGATTCGGGCATCCAGGTGTCCTGTAAAAAGAGAGTCACAGGCCTGATGCTGTCATCCTAAGTGAAGGCTTGGGCTGAGGTCTTGGGAATCTAGTGTAGGTAGCCCACCTGTACTCACCTGCCCACAGGACACAAAGAGCCACACTGAAGCAGAGCCTGGGGACCATTTCAGATTCAAGGCAGAGTCTCATGTCTTCCTGTTCTGTTTTGAGAAAAGAGACTCAGTGATGTCACTGTTCTTGACAAACGCTTTTTCTGCAGAACTAATCTGCCACACCCTTCCCCACTGGAACAAATCGATCCTCTCAGTCACGGGAACCACCTGATATCCAGGAAATTTTCAAAGCTTCAAGGTCAGGGTCACTGGAATCTGAAGACTTGTTTTGCGTTGTCTTACAATTCACCGACTGATGGGAGCCCTACCTTCCATGTTCAGATCCTTGTAGCCTCCCTTGTTTTCAGCTGAGGCCACAGAAAACTGTTTTACCTAAGTCCCCATGACAGTGCTTTTTGTTAAAGAGAGAGTAAGCTTGTTAGCCAGGTGAATGAGATATTCAGTCAGAGGTACACATTTCTGATTCTTGCAGAATCACAACAAAATGTTCTGTTTCCATTTGGAGGTCTTCCACACCTGCCCTCCACCACTGCCCACCCCCCCCACACACGCAGTATATGAGAATATTGATTAAATCCTAAATGAGCTACAGTGCCACACTTGCAACTAGTCAATATCAGTATGAGCTGCTATTGCTTATACAGGTTATATCTCAGTGTGAGGTGTCCCCATTTCTGTGACTGCACATATTGATGTCATCTCGGCAACTATAATCACACAATAGTGAAAAAGGACAAGGAATCAGAAATCAGAGGCAAGGAGGAGGTTGATGGCCATCACATAGAAAGGCTGGGAGCTGGTGCCTGTCCAACCCAGGACAGGCCTTTATATCTTATCCAAGATTTATCTGATCCCCAGGGAACAAGAGCCACACAGCAAAGGAGCTTGCATACCAGGCTGGAGCAGTGCAAAACAGAGGAAGTTTTCACTAAGACTCACATTGTTCGGGTTAGAGTACATGGATTCCCAGAGATCTGAGGACTATTCTCACAATCAGATATTATTTATCCATACTGTTAGTATTCTCAATAATACACTAATTATTTTAGTAAGATAAGCATTTACCAGAAATAGCTCCTTTGTAATTTTCTTATAAATTAATGAAATAGAGTCATAAATTTGATGTTGAATAAAAAAAATATATCCCATCAGAAAGCTTTTTTCTGGTCCTTGTGTTTTTGCATAGGTGTCTCCCAAGCTCCTAGATAGTGCCTATACATGATAAGTAGTGAAGTCTGGATGGGCCATGATGACAATGAAGAATAATTTCAGGCCTTCTCATTTGCACAGAAACTGTCCAAGACTTCTAAATATTTTCCTGTTTTCTTTTTAGAAATGTACCGTAACTATAAGCATACATCCCCATCAAGCCCAAATGACTCTTTACCTGAATTCAATTAGGGTTTGTTGAATGAAAGGAATGAATGGTTATTGGAGTCCAGGCAGACTCCACTTCTGTAAACATAACTCAGTCTAGTCAGTCACAAATAGGTTCAGAGCTTGAAAGGAGCAGAGACCCATGTGAGTCTGTTATAAATTTTAAATAAATCAAAGTGAACTGGGAAAAATCCATTTATACCTGTTGTTATAAAACTTTATTTTTTAAATATATTTTATTGATTTTTTACAGAGAGGAAGGGAGAGGGATAGAGAGTTAGAAACATCAATCAGCTGTCTCCTGTGCACTCCCCACCGGGGTTGTGTCCACAACCAAGGTACATGCCCTTGACCGGAATCCAACCTGGGACCCTTGAGTCTGCAGACTGATGCTCTATCCGCTGAGCCAAACCGATCAGGGCTAAAACTTTATTTTTATAAGACTTTTTGCATGATTGGATAGCAGAATGAATGAAACAAAAATGGCAGTTTCTTCCAAAGAGAAGAGACTTCTGATGGTCATTTCCATCCATCATTGTCACTGTTTAGGCTACCCCTGGAGGCCCATCTGAGATGAGGATTTAGGTGCAAGTAATTTATTTTTGAAATGATCTCAGAAAGCAGAAGTGCCCTAACCAGTTTGGCTCAGTAGATGGAGCATCAGCCTACAGACTGAAGGATCCCAGGTTCCATTCCAGTCAAGGGCACGTACCTTGGTTGTGGGCACAACCCCAGTGGGGGGGTGCAGGAAGCAGCTAATCGATGTTTCTCTCTCATCAATGTTTCTAACTCTCTATTCCTCTCCTTTCTCTCTATAAACAATCAATAAAGCAGGAGTAAGAGAGCAGGGAGGAAGGATTATGGAAGGAGAAAACCAGGAAAAGTGCAATATTGTGCTGGGACATCAGAAGATGGATTTTGTTGGAACCTGCAGAGAAGCACACAGACCACCTGCTGAGCTGTCCTCCTGAAACAGAGGCTGAACTTTCATCCCTGGTTCCTTTCCCTCCAGGAGCATTAGCATTTCTGCAGCTCTGGCTGCCCTGCTTGCAGGCCACATGGACTCCCATGATTTAGAGGAGAGCAGAGCAGAAAGCAGAGGGGCTCCCAGCTAGAAGGTGAAGGGGTCCTATCAGAACCAGGTAAATGCACATAAACTTGCATGTAATTGTTCGCTGCAGGTGAGGATGATACCAAGTTGGGCTGGGATGAAAGGCACTAAAGGCTCCACTATGATGGTCTCTCTTCACACAAAACTGTCTCTTCCATCAACTCTTCTGTGTGATCACCAGTCACTCTCTAACCACAACTTTCTGGAAGCACCACAGCTTCTTGTACATCAGACTTACCATCAACAGAAAGTGCTGTCCTGGGTCCCCTTTTCATTTTCCCTTAAAAGCACCTCTCAATAGTTAATTTTACCCGATAAATTATTAGGCAACAGGATTTGCATTTCAGAGGCGTTTCCTTCTGAGCCACAGATGAGTCAGGTAAAAGTAACCCCTGCCTGCCTTTCATCCCACAGCTGCACATAGAAAAATTTTTCTACACTATAGATTTGTCACAGAGTTTATAGAGAACAAAGATTACTTGAGCCTATTTTTTTTTATTAAGCAATTTGTTATATTTGCTTGTTTAAAATATCTACAAGACACGCATTATTGTCCCCAGTTTACAAATGTAAAAACTCAGACAAATATTTTCTGAGGCATCATCCCAAGGCAGGTCAGAATATGAACAGACAGGTTTCCAAAGCTGGATCTCTTTCTTCTTCGGCATGTCACCTTCCAGGTGAAGCTGTAATGCAAATGATTTGTGTCAGAGCCAGAGTTTCTGAGAGGGATCTTTGGGTTCATGTTCTCATTTTGAAGATGCCTCCCTCTACCAAGAGCAGAAGGGTGGGGCTATTTAAAGCATGACTGGAAGTCAGTGGGGACCATGTTTGAGTCCCAGTTCTGATATTTGTTAGCTGTGCCCCTTGAGCAAAGTATCCAAACTCTCCAACAATCAGTGTTTTCACCTGTAACTTGGGTAATTTGTGCTACCTCACAGAAAATGGGCAATGAATAAGGTGATTGGAATAAATGCACAAAATGAGTAGCATTGAAGTCATCTGCATTCATCAATAAACTTGTACCCCAGTCTGTAAAAGCCTACACCATTCAATTAATAGCAGTGGTGCTTAGCTGTTTTCTGCAGTTCCTGGCCTGGGCAGATCTAGCTATTTCAGATTATCTGCTTGAAAGTGCTGAGTGTGAGGGCAAGCTGAGGCCTTCCTTTAAACACCTGCAGTTTAGAAACACTGATTCCCTGCAGTAACTCCCAGAATTCTCTTGAAATTCCTGGACAGATTCTGTTTTCTTGGTGAATCTTCTGGAAATCACCCTAGTCATTTAGCTCATCTTTAGGACATCATAGCCTCTCTCTATGTGAACAAGGACGGGACAGATGCACATTCTCTGGATTGAAGTACCATCCTATATAATAAAAACCTGATATGCAAATCAACCGAACTTTGCAACAACTAGTGAAATAACCAGTCACTATGATGCACACTGACCAGATGTTCAATGCAGGAGCTTCCCCCAGCCTGTAGGCCCCAGGCCAGCCATGGTGGGTACCAACTCCCCCCCACCCCCGTGCCCCCAACTGCTCTGGCAGTCACCCCACAGATTGGCCCTGATCACTGGCCAGGCCTAGGGACCCTACTCGTGCATGAATTTCATGCACTGGGCCTCTAGTGTCTTATAAATTGCCAATCAGCTATGCAACCACACATGAGGTGCAACCTCTCCATTCCAGCTCTGATGCTCTTGAGGGGAGAGACAGGGCTCAGTTATACTCTATGGACCAGGCACAGGCAGCACCATAGAATTCTGGGGGAATGTTGACTTCTGAAGCCTGGAGATGAAGGGTTGTCATTTAAGATATATTTGGGATATCCAGGAGCTACAGCTTCCTGTCTATAAAATGGTATACTGAGCACTTCCTTCTCATAAAGTGGACACATAATGTCGACTGTGCATTAGCACACACAACTTGAAACTCACTCTATCACAGCAGGAGTTCCTGCCATGTGCTAGGAATTGCCAGGTGCTGGCAGAGCTGGGAGGATACTCAGGAAAGCTCTTGGCTGAGCTCAGCAGGCCAGGGAGAGATTTAGAAAATAACTTAGCTCTGGAACTCGCTAAAGCCCCCTCCCTCTCCTGTGACATCCTCAGCTGAGGCAGGGAGGTTTGAGTGCAGAAAGCCATTGACCCTGCAGGGCCATGTCTAAGCTGCTGGCACAGAGATACACAGCTGAGTCTCCCAGCTGCAAGGCGCTCATGGCCAGCTCAGAGCTGTAGTTACTGAACTGTTCTCCTGAGAACCGATCTGGGATGTTTCCTTTCTGTCCCTCCTCTTCATAAAAACTAATGAGGAACTTGGGGCCCTGTCCCAAAGCCTGCTGGTACTAGTACACACTTCTGTGTCCAGAGATGGGATGGCATTTCAGAATGGCCTTCCCCCCACGACTTTTGATTATGTGTCTTGGGGACTAGGTGACTCCAGAAGCCACTGAACCTGTGGAGGAAGGAGACAGAAACTGTAGACCAGGGCAGGAAGCTGGTGGACAGGCCAGCAACAGTAAAGAACTTTGGATTCAAGGGGTGAGCACCTGAACTCAGGACTCACCTGCCCCAGAAGACATAGGGCCATGTAACAGAGGAGCCAGGGACCACTAGAAGACTCGGGCAGGAAAAGACTGGCCATCTCCCAGCTCTGGGCTCTGGTGTTTGGGGTGAGAGCAGAGGCTTTTGCACTTCCCTTTGCTCTGTTTGGAGGGCTTGCCTATGATTTCACTGTTCTGATGTCACTGTCCTTACAGGGTCCCACGGGCAACCTGCACTTCCTGGACAGGCTCAACTGGTCCAGGCATTCCCCTTTCTGTCCATCTTCCTATGAGCAGGTGCTACTGGCTATGCCGAGCTGGATGAGGCACGGTTTGTGGCAGGTGACCATTGCTTCTCTGTTTTCCTTAGAGCAGATGTTCCTTGCTCTGCACCTGACTTGAACTATCCAGGCTGCCTGACTGCAAGAAGCTCCATCACACTCTCCACCAAACATAGGCTTC
This sequence comes from Murina feae, assembly GCA_004026665.1. NCBI lineage: Eukaryota > Metazoa > Chordata > Mammalia > Chiroptera > Vespertilionidae > Murina > Murina feae. The sequence continues at coordinate 9,829 of PVJC01049981.1, forward strand.
AAGAGAGAGCTTAACTCCAGGCAAAGCCATCCACATGGCTCCCTGATGTGACAACATACTTGCATAGCAGTTCATGTGAGAAGATATGATCAGCAAACCTCTGATTCATCAGACAATCTCCCTGATGTAGGGACCAAACCGAGAGTCTGTCCCTTAACCCTCCCTGTCCCATAGGGCCCCTTCAGCAGCTCACTCTGTGGATCCATAGTGCCCCCAAGTGGCCACTTGTGCAATAACAGTGTTGACACTGCCAGGCTGGCAGGGTTCTGTCTGAATTAGGAGTCAGGACCAGCAAGGACCATGCAAGCTCCTGCTGATGCGATGTTTACCTGTCTCAGCTCACCCTTTGCAGGTGGCACTGAGGGAAGCATAGTGCATTTTTCTAAGAAGGAAACACAGATTCTAAATCTCATCAATGAGTATTCTGGGGTCACCATGCATGCAGCTGCCCTTGGAAGAGGAAACTTGGGGGAAACATATTCTCTCTCTCTCTCTCTCTCTCTCTCTCTCTCTCTCTCTCATTTTTTTTAAAAAAATATTTTTGCTAATTTCTGAAAGATGGGAGAGGGAGTGATAGAAACATCAATGATGAGAGGAAATCATTGACTGGCTGCCTCCTGCATGCCGCCTACTAGAGGTTGAGGCCCACAACCCCAGTATGTGCCCTTGACCTGATTGAACCTGGGACCCTTCAATCTGCAAACCAATCCAGAGACACTGCGCTCACAGTGAGCATGGCTGTGCGCCAATAAACTTGGTGTGAATCCTGAAATCTGAATTTCATATAATTTTCCTAAGTCACAAATATTATTTATTTGTACTTTTCAAACACATCCGTAAACATCACTGGTTAGCTTCTGTGCCATATAAGAACAAGCAGAGGCAGATGTTGCCCACTCCAGGTTTATGGAGTGGGATAAGAATTGAGTTTCATTATTTGCGATATGGATATGATTTTTACAGCACCAGTGTTGAAATGACTATTTCTCCCCTTTTGGTGCTACTTTGCATGTTTGATCTAGGAATCAGAACCTGCGTCTTTAATTTATCATAGTCTACTTACAAAAATGTCTATTAACCAAAGATTTTTTTCATAAATGCCCTTGATTAGGGAAAGGACATTTCCAATTATTTCTGATTTACTAAGAGTTTTTATCAGTTACAGATGTTGGGTTGTGTAAAGTGTTTTTAACATCTATAGAGATGATCATATGATTTTTCTTTTTTTTGTATTTGAGAGATTAAACTACATTTCCGTATTTTTTAATTTAAAACTGGTTGTACATTACTGAGATAAATATCCTCTTTAGATGTTATTGCATTTGATATAATGGAATTTTGAAGGGATTATTAATCTGTGTTCTTGAGAAATGTTGGTCTATTGGGTTTTGGTGTGTGTGTGTGTGTGTGTGTGTGTGTGTGTGTGTTGCTTTGTTTTGTTTTGTTTTGTTTTGGGGGTTGTTTGTTTTTTTTGTAATATCTTGTTCTCATTTGAGTATCAGAGTAGTGTTGGCCTCAGAATGAGTAGGGAATTGTTCCCTATTTTTCAGCTTTTCCACTAAGCACTCCTTAGGTGGCATCATACCAATTTTAATATATTTTATTTTAATTTAATTAAAACCTCTTCATAATTTCCCTTTTAATTTGTTCTTTGCCCCACGGGTTATTTAGAAGATTATTATTTCATTTACAAATATTTGGTTTTTTTAGAACAGTTTCTTTTTTTTTATTTCTAGCTTAGTTCATCTGTGGTCAGAAAACATGCTTTATAAGACTCAAATTATTTTAAATGTATTGATATTAATTTTATGCCCAAAGTTTACAGTATCCTGGTCCATGGTCCATGTGCACTCTATAAGAGTGTGTATTCTGCTGCTGTTGAGTGATCTGTTCTAAAAATGTGAGTTAGCGAGAAACAAGATGGCGGCATAGCGTAGACACCGTATATGCAGCTGTGAACAACTATTTCAGAAAAACCACGAGAAGAACGCACGGATACCACTTGCACCCACAGGACGGCTGGCTGAGTGAAAATCCTACAACCAGAGAAGAGTCTGAGACTCAGAGCAGCAGCGGAAGCAAAGTACAGAGGTACGGAGGCGCGCGCACGGGCTCGGGGAAGGGCTGGCACT
>PVJC01049982.1:0-11966 GCA_004026665.1 Murina feae
GGGGGGGGGGAGCTCCCTCAGCCTTGCCTGTGCCCTCTCACAGTCTGGGACCCCTCAGGGGATGTCCACCTGCTGGCGTGCCTGGTGAGGGGCTGGTGGCTGTTTGCAGGCTGGCCAAGTTCCCCAATGGGAACCCTCACCCCATTGGGGTGTGGCCAGCCTGGGTGAGGGGCTGAGGGCTGTTTTCAGGCTGCCCACAGTCCCTTTGTTCGGGTCCCTACTGGGGTACCTGGCCAGCCTGGGTGAGGGGTTGAGGGCTGTTTTCAGGCTGCCCACAGCTCCCATTGACCCAAGGTCCCAGTGAGGCTGGCTGGAATCAGGTTTCTGGGGTTTATTTATCTTCTATAATTGAAACTTTGTTACCTTGAGCAGAGGCCTAGGCAGGTTAGGAAGCCTCCTATTTGTGTCAGCTTGGTGGCTTCTTTAATTGAAACATTGTTACCATGAGCAGAGGCTCAGCCAGCCTAGGCAGGCAGTTGCAACGGAAGCCTTCTGTTTATTCTAGCTCCGTGGCTGCCGGCCTCCATCTTGGCTGGGTTAATTTGCATACAGCTGCTCTGATTGGCTGGGAGGCATGGCTTGGCTGGTGGGTGTGGCCGTGAGCAGAGGCTCAGCCAGCCTAGGCAAGAAGTTGCAACGGAAGCCTCTGGTTTGCTCTAGCTTCATGGCTGCCAGCCTTCATCTTGGCTGGGTTAATTTGCATACAGCCACTCTGATTGGCTGGTGGGCATGGCTTAAGTGTCTCAGAGTGATGGTCAATTTGCATATTACTCTTTTATTAGATTAGATTATCATAGATTACCTTGAAAACAGTCAAAGTTTAGAATCTGCAATAATTTATTCTAATGTTTTCTAGTGGATGAAAATGTTGAGTTTAGTTGGGAAGTCATTATTGATGTTAGATGGTATGTGACAGTTTTTTATCTTTATACTGAAAAATGTGTTTCTTACACTTTGAGCTTAAACCTGGGCAATTATTTACCTCAGTTTCTCAGTTCTCATTCTCTGCTTCTTATGGCAGGACTGACAGTCTATGCCACACTGAGAAAAAGTTAGACTCCAGAACAGTGGGAGAGGCATGCCTGCTGGGGTCCACACTGGTGGTCACTGGCACTCTTTATGTGAACATCGACAATGTGACAGGAGCAGTTTCTTTTGGGGAAGTTGAATAAATGTATGGATAAAAACAGATCACTAATACTGGAGCTTCTTGCTAACAAAAATTGAGATAGTCTCAAAATTTTCACCTACAAGATTTCATTAGTTGAGTCCCCTTGTTATTCTAACATTTTTTAAGAGTATAAAAACCACGCAGTTTTCTGGAAAATACAGGAATATAATAAAGGTGTATATCAAAACCAACTATACACCTACCACCCATTAAGTGACTACTTGTGTTTTCTCTATAAATTTTTAATGTCATTTATGTGGGGTTTTACTGCTCTTCAGCATTGATTTTTTGTTTGCCAGTAATATGATATTGCCCATTAGCTTATGGTAAATGTAATTTATCAGATTAAGACTACTGCATTATATTCTCTTTTTTTTTTTTTTTTTTACTAGTAGTGTAAGTAGTATATTGGATTAATTAAAGTCAAGTTTTAGAAAAAAGGTCTTTAAGCCTTAATTTTTAAATGGAGTTGTCTCATGCCATCTGCTGGATAGGGTTGATGAAATGGTTAAAGGAGATAATGTATCTAAACTGCACATAATAGGTATCCAAAGTTAGCTATTATTTTTACTATTCATAGGAAAAAGTAGGAATTTGAAGAACTGTCTTCTTGCCCTAGCAGGTTTGGCCCAGTAGATAGAGCGTCAGCCTGCGGACCAAGGGGTCCCAGGTTCAATTCTGATCAAGGGCATGTATCTTGGTTGTAGGCTCCTCCCACTATGGACCCTGGTCAGGGCTCATGCAGTCAATGTGTTTCTCTCACATCAATATTTCTGTCTTTCCCTTTCTTTTCCACTCTCTCTAAAAATCAATAGAAAAATATCTTTGGGTGAGGATTAAAAAAAAAGAAATATACTTTTAGTATCTGCTGAGCAAATCATGTCGAGTTTATTGTTTGTTATACTGATGGGATAAAGCACTTGGCTGCAGTGGAATGTTCTTGTGTATGCTCTCAACTTGGATTTGCTACTAGTTATTTTTTAAAGGGTAAACATTTATGTAGATCTTTTAATAATCTTTCAGCTAGAATTTACCAACTTAAACAATTGATTATTTAGAATTAAGCCATAATAGCTGGAAGAATACAGAAGATTCTGGAAAAAAATAAAATCAGCATCTCAGTATGCTTTATCTATCACAAATTTGTTTAGTGCTCATAACTGCAGTTGGAGGACATTGTCAGGCAATCTCCTAAACCCTTTTGTTTAGATTTTCTGAGAGTTATTGGGAGTGAATCAATGAGAAAAGATGATACTTGTGAGAGGGCACAATAACTCTTCAGTTTTCTTGGCATAGGGCTGGCATTTCTTTCACCTTTGGAAGATTTATTCCAAAGATTGAAATATTTAAACTGTATTAACTTATTGTCAGAATTAGACTGAATTAGGACTGTTAAATCAGGGCAACTCATATTTTCTTTTTCCTGTTGAGATATAACGTTATGAGTGATGATAATAAATTATTTTAACCTGCCTTTGGACTGAAAATTGAGTGAAGATCCCTACTAGCCTGAGACAATATACTGTTAAAAATGTAGTAGGCAGTTTTCACCCATTCTTGATAAAAGGGAATAAAAATAAGAGATTCATTTTGTGGTTTCTTTTCAGCCTAGAGAAGAGATGCCTCAGTGACAGATTTGTGTGCGAGGTAAGGAAGCCTGCTTCTGAGATCGGGCAGTCCACAAACCACATAGCTGGGATCTTCCTATCATTCAGAAACATGTGGATCATGTCCACATCTTTCCTACTGGGCCTTCCACTTAGGCTGAGCCCTTCCTTGGCTCATGGTTCTGCTCAGGAACTTCTTTCAGAAGAGCTGCCTTTTCCCCATCTCTCTGTTCAATTCTGAAGGCATGGGGGTAAAAGACTTCTTTTAATATACTGAAAACATACCTTAAAATATCTACTTAAACATTCTGAATCTAGCCTGGCCAGTGTGGCTCAGTGTTGAGTCAACCAATAAACCAAGGCATCCTGCTAGTGATTCACCTCCTTGCTCTTCTACAAACATTCTCTTTCTACAGACCACATGATATGTGGCTCTGATTTCTAAAACTGTTGCTCTGAGGGCAAGGTACCTAAGGTCAACACAAGAGCAGGGCACAGTTGTGTGAATCAGAGTGAAAAATAGCAGAAGCCTTGATTACCTGGGGGCTTTCTGGGTCAAACTATACCTCAAGCTGGTATACATCACAGTATTCAGTTAAAAGAAAAGCCATTCTGTATTTTGTTTAATCCACATTAGATTGGATTTTTTTGTTACATGTGATATAAAGAATTTTTATAGTAAGAGGGGTTGGGAGTTTGGGCAACAAGTCCTTCCTACTCTTTTCTGTCTTAATGAGGAGTCCTATCCTTAGTTTCAGTTAAATAGCAAATATGCTTTCCTTTTTTGTAGCAAGATAATTTTATTCACTCCAGACAACTAGAGTGATAGATACCTCTCTATTTGAAGAAGGCAATGAAGACATCAATATTGCTCTAGCAACATATAATTTTGAAGTTCTATAAGAAATTTAAATAAGTAGACCCCCTTCAAAATCCTCTATATTTATGAATAGAGCAACACTGTTCTTCATTTTCTTCTCTGCCCAAACAATTCTTCCAGACATTTAAGGTAAGATTCCCTATCAGATTAAATGAGGCATTCATAGCACCTACTTTTAAATCCTAGGTCTGCTCTTGTTAGGCCTAAATATAATGCCTTACTTATGAACACACATGTCAGTGCATCTCTTAACCTCCTATTTCAGCTCTAGGTAACCTTGAATGACTGGTAGCTTGGTGATATTTTCTTTTCTTCTTCCTTTAAAGTGTAATTTAGTTTACAGTTAACAAATAGGTAAGCAAAACGTGCTTTTAAGCTCGCTTCTTCAAAATGAGCAATGCCCCTGTCTCAGGGGCTGTCAGATTTACGTCCTTAGATGAACAATAATTACATTAATAACTTTAAGGGCTAATTAGCATTTTATAGTAAACACATTGTTCATCACACTAAGGGGAGGCACGGCTGTATCCTTTCTGCAGAATAATTGCTTTTCAAAATCAGAACCCATTTATCTTACTTCAGCAATACATGCTACCAACTGACCAAGAAGGACTTCCATGCTGATCTCTCCTGAGCTTTCCCGAGTCTTGTTCACTCTTACAATAAAAAGTGCAGAAATTCAGTGAAATATGAAATAACTTTAGTTTCTACTTGTGTGAACCAAAATACACAACCAATACCTTGTTGTCTGTTCCTCAGATATTCACTTTTTTCAGTGCTTTTCCTCCCTGATTTTGCTAAGGCATTTATACTATTCTTCCAGTTTGAGACACATTCTCCATTTTCCTGTCATCAATACCAAAGCAGTGCAGGAAATTGCCATGGTTACTTCTTTATTGAATCAAGTACTGGAAATACACGTTGATTTCACTGTAGATTTTGCAAGTTCAAAGCTAACTAGATCCAAGAAGACTTTTTATCAGGATATTGACCCTTCTCCCCAGAAGCCCCCTTTAGGGGGTTTTCTCTGCCTGCAGCTACATTCGGTACTTGCTTTAACCAGCAAGTCAAAACCAACAGTCTTGTCAGAACAAATGATCTAAAATAAACATCCACTTGTCTGCCTGAATTACTAATCCTGACAAGGATGCTTAGCCTGTATGAACTATGAGCTGACAGTCCTTAGAAGCACTTTGCTCATTGCCTCAGTCCAGCAGCAGATAAGGCTTATAGAGTCTTACTGGGAATGGTTTTTGACACTAAAATCCGAAGGAAATCATCGAAGGCTTACCTACCTGTTTTCTTCCCCTGGGCAGCCTTCTCACTGAGAATAGTTATCTCATTTAAGCAAAAACCTGTTTTGTCTGCAGATCACATCAGAATACTTCCAACAATCACTAGTTCATGTACAAAGACACTAGAAGAGAGAGACAAATAAATCTCAAGTCCAGTTTTGTAGGCTATGTTCCCCCTCTGATATTTTCTTAGCTACTTAATGCACACTAAAATTTTGCTATCTTTGGGACTCATACTGAGGACTATCTTACAGTAGCGAAACTATCAGTTGATAACAGACATTCTATCTTTTTGGTCCTAAAGAATATTTTGTAGGTCTTTCCTTACTCTTATTAAGCTTTACTGTGAACCAGAATGATATAAAGAGAAAAGTGCCTAAGTTTGTATATTTTGTATCTTAAAACTGGGAAACCAATGCAGTACTCTGAAGGGGTTTTCCTATTAATGTTTTAAGGCTTGGTGTCCTTCATGAAGCCAATAAAAGTTCGACATTACAGTTTCCCGAAGAGCCTTAACAAAAATTTGAAGGGAGCATAATGATGCTTCAAGTCTGCTAAAATTATATATGCCCAGAACAAATTAAGTAGAAATTGCTTGTAGGCTTTATCAGATTAGTTAAAAGAGCCACTTGGAATAAAAGAAATCCACTTTTGTGCTGTAATTATATGAATTGATTGTGTGTTACACTGTTGAGTCATTATCATTTTTATACATCATTTCAAGAGACACAGATAACCTAAAAGCCTGCAAATTATTTTATAAAGGAAAAAGCCAATTGTGGATGTTATTCTTAAATTTTTATTGTATGTCATATTTATACAGCTATCTCAGAAAGCCTTTAATACTATGGAAAAACCATTGAGAGGAGGAAAAAAGGCCACCATCCAAATTTATCACAAGATATTATTAAATTGCTACATATTTTCTCTCTATTTGCAGTATATATCCTATTCCTGATAAGTATCTCATATTAATTCTGCTTGGAGTGTGGTTGTTTCCTTAAAATATATCCCACATCACACCTAGGGTGAAGTGCCAATGCCAGTTCTTTAGAAATTAAAAAAAAAAAAAGCACAACTGTTTTCCCATCATCTACCTGATATTTTTGCCATACTTGATCTAATTCAGAACTTTTACTAAAGAGAATGACAGTCAACAGCCATCATGATTAATTGTACATGTTAAATTGACTGGATTACCAGGTGCCTGATACTTGATTAGGATAAACATTATTCTGGGTGTATCTATGAGATTAACATTTGAATCAGTAGACTGAGTAAAGCTAAGGGCCTTTCCCAATCTGTGTTGGCATCCATTCCACTGTGTGCTGAATGGAAGAAAAAGACGGAGTTAGGGGAGCTCACTCTCTCCCTCAGACCATCTTTGAGTTGTAATGTCTTATGCCTTCAGACTAGAACTCAGACTAGAATTTACACCATTGGTTCTTCTGGGTCTCCAGTTTGGCAACTAAAGATTTTAGGAATTCTGTCTCCATGACCATGTTAGGCAATTTCTTTTTCTCTCCTACTGGTTCTCTTTCTCTGGAGAACGATGACTAATACTTCGGTTAGCCAAAGTCAACATGATTTTGAAAATGAAGCTATTTCATAATACTAATGTGTAAGATTTAGTTTTAAATACTTGTAAAAGTATTTAATCTGAACCAGTGGTGAATAATCTAGTATTTAGCATTACTCTTTTCTGATGTAAACAGAGTCCTATTGCCCTTAGAGTTCTGCAAGGAAGGTAGGGGCATCAAAATAATAGCTGCCTACATCCCGGCATGGGCATTGTAAAAGGTACAGTTTTTCCTGTTTGGGCAGACCCTTTCTTTCTTTTTATGATTTTTATTAATTTTTGTTAAATTGTTTAAGTATTACATATAGTATTACATATGTCTCTTTCCCCCCCCCCCCAACCATTGACCTCTCCCGACCACCCCCACCCCCACGGGCAGACCTTTTCTTAAAGTAAGACCTTACATTTCCAAATGTGCATTAAGTAACCTGTTATTTGTTGGGACTTGGACTCAATCTAATTAAAACATATTAAGTGGTCTAATATGAGCAGATCTCTGGGGTGCAGAGGAACATAGATCCAATATACTAGCATAATTTCTTCCCTCAAAATTTAGACCCACAATATAAAAACAGATAAATGGAGTACTGGGGAATCCCATAATAAAGTGCTCAAATAAGCACCTCTTAGTTATCTCTCAGTGTTGTTCTTCTCTTGGTCCACTGAAAAAGACTTTATCTGGGTACATTATTGCCCTGAAACCGCATTTCCTATACTCCTTTGCATCTAGATGTGGCAACGAGACACAGTTCTCTCCAGTGAAATGTAATGGTGTACTAAGTGCCACTTCTACAAATAATTGTTTGGAAGGAAATTACTTGCTCCAAAAATATAAAGTGTCATCTCTAAGGAGATATTTGAGATTATTTATATATGCCAAACTTACTTTACTCATAGAAAAACTATCCACGAAATAACTGTTCATACCAGTAAAGTTAAAGGCTCAGGGTTTTCAGCATGTGTATTTTCTCTTCTACTCTCATTCTCTCTCTCTTTCTTTGTCTTTTTGATGGTCTCTGAATGTGTTTCCTTAAAAAATATTTTTATTAATTTCAGAGAGAAAGAGAGAGGGAATAAGAGAAACATCAATGATGAGAAAGAATCATCCACTGGCTGTCTCCTGCACGCCTCACACTGGGGATTGAGCCTACAACCTAGGCATGTGCCTTGACCGGGAATCAAATTGTGACTTCCTAGTTCATAGGTCAGTGCTAAACCACTGTGCAACACTGGGCAGGCTCTATGTGTTTTAATAATAGTGAATTAGAACAGGTGATCACAAATCCAATGAGAGGCACATTTTTTTTTTTTGTTCGTTGTTAGTTTTTAAAGGAAATATTAGGTTGGGAAAACTTCTGTTTTCAAGAGCATTAACGCCTAAACAGCTTTCCAGTTGTGTTTCATAATTAGTAATAGAAATCCAGCAATAATAATGTTTGAGGAAAAGTGACTTTCTGATGGAAAAATAATAGATAGATGTGGATATTTTATATCCAAATGTAAATCCAAACTAAGAAAAATATATATGTAAAAATTCTTCATAGCTAGATAGTCATAATTATTTTTTCTTCAGAATGGAATTGGTTAGTTTATAAAAATGCTATTTAAGAGAGCTGAGTTGTACTGCCTTGAATCTTTTAAGCATTTGATTGGAAAATCAGGATAAAGAATAAATTTCTATGTATAGAGCTATGCATCCCTTTGAAGTGTGAGCAGGATCTACTTGAATAGTCTTGGAGGTGAGGTGGTTTCACACCTCATGATTGGCCCACAGAGAATCTTGGTGGCCTTGCTCTATTTTAAGGATAGAGGGCACATGTCATTGTATTGCTATGAAGTTGTTTTAAAAAAATATTTGCAGGCTAGAACTGCATTCTAGAACTTCATTAAATTAAATTCTATCAGTGTTGGCATTCAGATCAAAAACTAAAATATGTTTATGTGCATTTTATGGCTCCTTACACAATCAAGTGAGTCATATTTTCAGTAGGTACTTTTCTTAAGTCAACAGGTAATTCCTTCCTACTCACTCTGGGTCTGATTTGAGGCCAAGATTGCTATTCCATTGAACAAAGAGAGTTTACAGAGTTAAAGGAAGTATTATTAGTTTGACCAATTTATTTATTACTTGATCTATATGTATTTATAAATATTTATTAATAAATTTATCCTATATTATGGTTTTAGTTATTCTTATCTAATGTTATTACTGTTTTTACAAAGTCTACAACCTTTCTAGTTATTGCTAAAGACACACAAATTGAATGGAAGAACTGATAAATAATATAATATGTTAATATAATAATATGTGCCCAGAGTGGCTAGACCAAGAAATTATGTCCTCTGCAAAATACATAGACTCGTATCTTTCAGTTGTGCTTGCTCTATGTAGACAGGTTCCTGGAGACTTCAGCGAGAAACTGGAAGGACATAAACCTTTAATAGATAACTAGAAGCCCAAGTGTTCAAGTCCACGAGAATCTAAAAACCATGAAAGTGATTAGAAATGGTTTAAACAGGAAATTTTTTGTGGGTTTAAAAAAAGGTGAGTAGATGAATATTTGTAAAATGCTGATTGAGTTCTTAGTATTTAAAAAACAAACACAATCAGAATATAGAACTTACTCTGCTTCAGGAAGGAGTTATCTAATGTGCTTCTATATACCTTTTTGTAAATAGTAATAATTTTAGTTACAGTTTCTGTTCAAAGGACCAAACCTAAAGTTTTATGGGGTTTTGTTTTAGACTGAAAAATTACTTTTTAGAGAGTCACAGGAATTTCCACACATTTGGAACAGACCTTTTTATTCTTGGAGGATCTACTCTGTTGGATATTATTAGTTATGCAGATTAAAGCAAATACTTAACCTTTACTCTCAGGATATATTGACAATGAGATAATTCAATAATATTGTGTTAAAAAATGTAGATTGGTTATATGAGTCATGAAAAATTTACACCTCCTTACACACAAACTAAATTTAAATGCAGATGCTCTATATGAGAAAATTATGATTTGATCTAGGTATGATTATAAATTAAGACAGGACTCAGAGAGAAAAGCACACCTGATTTTCTTGTCACTTCATGTTAGAGAAAAGATTGTGGCCGAGAGTAGAAGACAATTGAGATGCTGGACTAACTGTACTGACAGACTTGGATTTCTGTAGTCTAGGCCACGGTGCCACATCAGTCCCTAGCCTTTGAGGACATTGTTTCCTTTTAGGAGATTGAATGTCTGGAGAGAAGGTTAATCTCTCCAGACATGGAGTAAAATATGAAGTGGAACTTGAGTTGAGAAGAACAACTTTCCCCACCTCTGATGAGGGCTCAGTTGGTCCCAGATACCAAGGCAAGGAGGTGGGTGGTGATTTCCCAGAAATTAGTGATTCTGGTTCCAGTGGTTTTGGAGGTATGGGCTTTAAAGGTAGCCATTAGGGTAGCAGTTATCAATTACGTTTTGTGTTGTCCATTTTTCCATCATATCTTTAAGCCTTTATTAAGAATCAGAAAGAGCAGCCCAGAGAAAAGAAGTCAACAACTTAAAGTCAGGTGATAGCAGTCGCCATGGAAGGCACTCCTAGTCTGGAGAGTGGCACCCCCTGTGGCAGGACAGAAGTCTCCACAAAACTTACCAGAGAACTCTAGAGGGCCATGACCTGAAGAATCATAAGAAAATCTGATGGGAACTAAGTTCAGGAATCTCATGAAATAATACTTAAGTATAAAATAAATATAAACTTTTTCTTGAGTCGGGAATATATGGATTTTATGCACAGTAAGTCATTTCTATTGGAGAGAACCTAATCTAATAAAAGAGTAATATGCAAATTAACCACCTCTCCAGGACACCTAAGCCATGCCCACCAGCCAAGCCTTGCCCACCAGCCAATCAGAGCAGCTGTATGCAAATTAACCCAGCCAAGATGGTGGCCAGCAGCCACAGAGCTAGAGTAAACAGCAGTCTTCCATTGCAACTGCCTGTCTAGGCTTACTGAGCCTCTGCTCACTGTAACAATGTTTCAATTATAGAAGCCATGGAGCTGAAACAAACAGGAGGCTTCCTTACCTGCCTAGGCCTTGGCTCAAAGCAACAGTGTTTCAATTATAGAAGATAAATAAACCCCAGAAACCTGATTCCAGCCAGCCTCACTGGGACCTTGGGTCAATGGGAGCTGTGGGCAGCCTGAAAGCCTGAAAATGGCCCTCAGCTCCTCACTCAGGCTGCCCAGGCACCCCAGTAGGGACCCAAAACCTGAAGGGACTGTGGGCAGCCTAAAAACGGCCCTCAGTCCCTCATCCAGGCTTGCCACACCCTAATGGGGTGAGGGTCCACATTGGGGGGCTTGGCCAGCCTGCAAACAGCCATCAGCCCCTCACCCAGGCTGGCCAGGCACACCAGCAGGTGGACATCCCCTGAGGGGTCCCAGACTGTGAGAGGGCAGAGGCCTGGCTGAGGGACCTTCCGAGTGCACAAATTTTTATGCACCAGGCCCCTAGTTAAAAGATAAAACAAGAAAACCAAACCAAAAATACTGAAACCTCATAGCAGAGTTAAACTGAGTTGGGGCAAGATAAAAAAGAAAGGACAAATTAAAATCTTGTCTTAGAATGACATATCAGTGAAGAGGCATTGAAATGTGGATTTGGTTGTGGGATTATGACAGAGCTGAGAGTGTATAACTTGATGTACTGGGGGATGTTGCAGTCTAGATAAGAGATTGGCAAACTTTCACTGTGAAGGGTCCGATAATAACACTTTATGCTTTGTGGGCCCATCACTCTGTCACAACAACTCACACTGTGGTTGTAGCACCAAGAGCAGTCAGAGACCAACCATAAACCAATGAGTGTAGGCAAGTTCCAATCAAACTTTATTTATGAAAACTGAAATTTCAATTTCATGTAATTTTAATGTCACAGAGTATTCTTCTTCTTTTATTCCTATCCCAACCATTTAAAAGTGCATTCTTAAGCCCATGGACTGGATGAAGACAAGCAATGGATCCTATATTAGAGGTTCTTCTTGGGGTAAATGTCCATTAGGGAACCCTTGAGAAATTTGGGAAATATTTTGGCTTCCAGTGAAGTCTTTCTTGAGCATTTATGTATTAAAATGCATGCTATTTTATTATAAAACTAGAGGCCCGGTGCACGAAATTCATGCACAGTGTGGGGGAGTGGGGGTGGTGTCCTTCAGCCCAACCTGCACCCTTTCCAATCTGGGACCCCTTGAGGGATGTCCGACTGCCCGTTTAAGCCCGATCCCACTGTGGGATCGGGCTTAAACGGGCAGTCGGACATCCCTTTCACAATCCAGGACTGCTGGCTCCCGACCTCTCATGTGCTGATTGCCCCTAACCACTCCCCTGCCAGCCTGATCAATGCCTAACTGCTTCTGTGCCAGCCTGATTGCTCCTAACTTCCCTCCCCC
>PVJC01049983.1:0-11962 GCA_004026665.1 Murina feae
CCTGCTTGGTGGGCTTCCCAGGCCCTTTGCGGGGCACCGGGGAGCGGGAAAGCAAGGCTGCAGGGGCCGGGGTCCTGCTTGGCAGCTCCCCAGACACCTTGGCGGCACTGGGAAGTGGGAAAGGAAGGCAGCAGGGTACGGGTGAGTGGGTAAGAGTTGGCTGCCTGCTTGGTGGCTTCCCAGGCCCTTTGTGGGGCATTGGGGAGCAGGAAAAGGCTGGCCTGACCACGAGCCTCCACACTGTGCCTGGTGGCAGGTCCCCAGCAGGTAGACACACACAGGAGGACTGCTCCGAGCCTCAGATGCAGCTGGGGGCAGGTCCCCAGTGGCCACACACACACACACACACACACACACACACAAAAGGTGCCTGGCAGACTGGGGCCATCATAGGACACCCACTGAGAGGTCCCAGACTGTGAGAGGGCACAGGCCAGGCTGAGGGACTCCTTCCACCCCGAGTGCACAAATTTTTGTGTACCGGGCCCCTAGTCCTATACAATAAAAGGGTAATATGCAAATTGACCCTAACAGTAGAACCACTGGGAATGACTGGTCACTATGACACAAACTGACCAGCAGGGGGTAGATGCTCAATGCAGAGCTGCCCCCTGGTGGTCAGTGCACTCCCACAGGAGGAGCTCTGCTCAGCCACAAGCCAGGCTGCCAGCTGCCAGCATAGCAATGGTGATGGGAGCCTCTACCACCTCCTCAGCAGAGCTAAGGATGTGCTACTGCAGCTTAGGCCTGCTCCCCGCTAGCAAGTGGACATCCCTCAAGGGTCTCCGGGCTGCCAGAGGGATGTCTGGCTGTTAGCTTAGGCCCAATCCCCTGGGGAGCAGGTCTCAGCCAGCAGGTGGACATCTCCCGAGGGGTCCTGGATTGCTAGAGGGCACAGGCTGGGCTGAGGGACCTCCCCCCACAGTGCATAAATTTTTGTGCACCGGGCCTCTAGTCAGTCTATAGGCAGAGGCTGCCTCTGGAGGCTTTGAGTCTTTGCCTAATCTAATTAGTAAAATGAAGAGTTTGACACTGTCCTGCACTAAAGATTGAGAGGTGCAGAGGATCTACCTAATACATAGTCACAAACCCAAAGAGACAATCAAAATGAGGAGACAAAGAAACAACCTCCAAATGAAAGAACATTTCAAATGAAAGAACAAGAGAATTCTCCAGAAGAGATAAATAAAGCAGAGATGAGAAATTTGTCTGAAACAGAGTTCAGAGTAATGATGGTAAAGATGCAAAACATGAAAAAAGTTATAGTAACTATGAAAAAAGAACAGTTGGAAATAAAGAATGACATAACACAAATAAAGCACACAGTGGAAGGAATACACAGCAGATTAGGGGAAGCTGAGGATCAAATCAGTAAATTAGAAAACACAGTTGAAAAAATCACTCAATCAAAGAACCAAGAAGAAAAAAAAATTAAAAATTAAAAAATAAGAGGACAGTTTAAGGGAACTGTAGAACAATGTGAAACGTAACAATATTAAGATAGATAGCAGGTGTGCCAGAAGAGGCAGAAAGAGAAAAAGGGATAGAAAATGTGTTTGAAGAAATAATGGCAGAAAACTTCCCTAACCTGGTAAAGAAAAAGTCACACAAGTTCCAGATGCACAAAGAAACTCCAAAAAGAAGAACCCAAACAGGCTCATGCCCAGACACATCATAATTAAAATGCCAAAAATTAAAAACAAAGATAGAATCTTAAAGGCAGCAATATAAAATCAAACTGTTACCTACAAAGGAACTCCC
Organism: Murina feae; assembly: GCA_004026665.1. Classification (NCBI taxonomy): domain Eukaryota; kingdom Metazoa; phylum Chordata; class Mammalia; order Chiroptera; family Vespertilionidae; genus Murina; species Murina feae. The sequence goes on from PVJC01049983.1 coordinate 1,762, forward strand.
CTCAGGCTGACACATGATTTTTCAACAGGCCAAAAGGGAACGTCATGAAGTACTCAAGGTAACGGAAGCAAGAATCTGAAACCAAGAATACTCCCTCCCTTCCCCCCGCAAGGCTACCATTCAAAATAGATAATCAAATAAAGAGTTTCCAAGACAAAAAAAAAAGTTAAAGAATTATATCACCCCCAAGCCTACATTATAAGAAATGCTAAAAGGACTGCTGTAAAGAGAAGAAGAAACAAAGAGAGGAATCTAGGCATACAGACTTAAAATGTCAATAAATAAGTACCTATCAATAATAACCCTAACTGTAAATGGATTAAATGCTCCAATAAAATAGACATAGAGTAGCTGAATGGATACAAACACATGACCCAACTATATGCTCTCTACAAGAGACTCACCACAGAACTAAAGACACACACAGGATGAGAGTGAAGGGATGGAAAAAAATTTCCATGCAAATGAAAAAGAAAAAAGGCTGGAGTAGCAATACTCATTTCTGACAAAGTGGACTTCAAAATGAAGGTTATCACAATAGATAAGAAAGTTCACTACACAAGATGATATAACTCTGGTAAACATATATGCATCCAATATAGGAGCACCTAAGTATATATTAAAAAAAACTTCTAGAGGATTTTAAAAGAGAGATTGACAACAATACAGTCATAATAGAGGACTTTAACACTCCACTGACTTCACTGGATAGAGATTCCAGACAAAAACTTAAACCTCAGAGGAAAGGTAGGGGAGGGTGGGGGTAAGAGGGAGAGATCAACCAAAGAACTTGTGTGCATGCATATAAGCCTAACCAATGACACAAGCAACAGGGGGGTGAGGGCATGAGTGGGGTGGGGGTGGGTGAAGGAAACAATGAGGCAATAAGGACACATATGTAATACCTTAATCAATAAAGAAAAATAATTTTTTAATTTAACAAGGAAACAGTGACTCTAGAGGACACACTGAATCAGATGGATTTAATTGACATTTATAGAACACTAGGGGCCCGGTGCACAAAAATTTGTGCACTCAGGAGGTCCCTCAGCCCAGCCTGTGCCCTCTCGCAGTCTGGGACCCCTCTGGGGATGTCCACCTGTTGGCGTGCCTAGTCAGCCTGGGTGAGGGGCTGATGGCTGGCCAAGCCCCCCAGTGTGGACCCTCACCCCATTGGGGTGTGGCCAGCCTGGGTGACAGGCTGAGGGCCATTTTCAGGCTGCCCACAGCCCCTTCAGGTTTTGGGTCCCTACTGGGGTGCCTGGGCAGCCTGGGTGAAGAGCCGAGGGGCATTTTCAGGCTGCCCACAGTCCCTTCAGATTTTGGGCCCCTACTGGGGTACCTGGCCAGCCTGGGTGAGGGGCTGATGGCTGTTTGCAGGCTGGCCAAGTCCCCCAGTGAGGTCCCTTATCCCATTGGGGTGTGGCCAGCCTGGGTGTGGGCCTGAGGGCCGTTTTCAGGCTTTCAGGCTGCCCATAGTCTGTCCCTTCAGGTTTTGGTCCCTACTGGGGTACCTGGTCAGCCTGAGTGAGGGGCTGACGGCTGTTTGCAGGCTGGCCAAGTCCCAGTGGGGTCCCTTACCCAATTGGGGTGTGGCCAGCATGGGTGACGGACTGAGGGCTGTTTTCAGGCTTTCAGGCTGCCCACAGCTCCCATTGACCAAATGTCCCAGCAAGGCTGGCTGGAAGCAGGTTTCTGGGATTTATTTATCTTCTATAATTGATACACTGTTCCTTTAAGCCAAGGCCTAGACAGGTAACAAAGCCTCCTGTCTGCTTCAGCTCGTGGCTTCTAAAATTGAAAGAATGTTGCCTTAGTAGTCTCTAGGCTGTTTGCTTCAACTCCAAGGCTTCTATAATTGAGACAATGTTGCAAATATGTTTTTGCCTGGAGCACAGAGAGTCCCAGGTGGCCAGCAAACAGTTTTACTCCTGTTGCAACAGAAGCTGCCTGTTTACTCTAGCAGCTCCGTGAGTTCTGGCCTCCATCTTAGCTGGGTTAATTTGCGTACAGCCACTCTGATTGGCTGGTGGGCATGGCTTAGGCATCCCAAAGAAATGGTCAATTTCAATATTACGCTTTTATTAGATTAGATTTTTCTCAAATGCACATGGATCATTCACAAAGATCGAACACATATTAGGACACAAAATGAGTCTCTACAAGTTCAAAAAGGTTGAAATCATATCAAGCATGTTCTCAGATCACAATGTAGTGAAATTAGAAATCAACTACAGTAAAAACACCAAAAAACATTCAAATACATGAAGGCTAAAATAGCATGTTATTAAACAATAAATGGGTTACAAACAAGATCAAGAAAGAAATAAAACACTTGCTGGAAACAAATGAAAATAAACAGAGAACAACTCCAAATCACTGGGACACAGCAAAATCAATCCTAAGAGAGAATATTGTGAACACTTGCTGAGGAAGACATATGTTAAGAATTTGTAGTCAACAACAAAAAAAATCCAGTTTAGCAGAGGTAATCAAGAAGTGAGAAGTTTGTATTTTATCCAATATTGACTTGGGAGAACAAATATTTTTTTAAAGCAGAGTTTTGGTTAAAAAACACATAATAAATTATTGCTTTAATAATAAGACACATAGATCAGGTCAAAGTTTTAAAATAATGCTTCTTCAGGATCATCTGTGATAATTAAAAGAAAGACTTTGAGTCATTGAGAGCCTGTATCTGAGTTCAACTATGTACCTCCTCACCATCTCTTTTACTTACTGTACAACTGTTTAGAATGTAATTTCTTTTAAAAACATCAACAGTAAAAAACAGAAGCGTGGATCATTATCCCAATATTAAATTTAGTATGCCTACTGAATAAAATTACGCAAAAATACTAAGTCTTACGATCATACAGAAAGAGTTTTCTTTTTGAAAAACACTTTTCCTAGGGCACCCTTCATGTCTCTGTTCCTCTGACTGTAGATGAAGGGATTCAGCATGGGTGTCACCATCGAGATGTGGAGGTAAGAATATAGTAGAGGATTAAAATTATGGGTTTAGATGTCATCACTTAGAGGGGAGAATAAGGAAAAAAATGGACCCACGTTGGAAATCTAGACAATGCTACATATCGAGCTCAAATTGAAATATGAAGGCCTGCTACCCTTACTTCCGAGGTGGGAGAAAATGAGAAGAAATCCTAAATTCAAATATACCGGGATATTAAATAAGCTCAGTACCAACTCTCTCTCGGACTGGCAAGTCATCAAGTCCCATTTTTCTTTCTTTTTCTTTTTTCCCCTTTTTTCCTGCATACTCACAACTATAAACCCACTTTTGCTCCACCTTGTATATGTGCTAGTTATAGTATTAGGAAAGATATGACAGAGCAGATGCTCCTAAAGGCAGGAAGTTGTCTTTTTTTCAAATTTTTCATCTTTTGAAGATTTATCTTTGTTTTGCATACAGTAAATGTGTGTGTATTCAAATTCCTTTTTTCAATCTTTAAAATGGTGATAAGATTCCATCAAAAGGAGAATTCGTCACAAGAGTAGATTAAGATCACGAGTCCAAAATTTTTTTGATAATTTCCAAAATACTACACAAGAGTGACAGTGAGACTGTTAACCAGACTCTGGCTTTCTTTCTCATACCTGAGGGGGAATGTAAGGACTCCAGGTGTAAGTGAGCTCCCAGGTAAAGACAAACTAAGCTATTACAGCAAAGAGATAGAAAATCCATTCATGTAAGATTCAGGTCAAAAGAAATGAAAGTAAATCAGATAACTAACGGTTAAGAGAGAATATTGTGAGCACTTGCTGAAGAAGAGGTAAGTTAAGAACGTGTAGCCAACAATAAAAAGTCCAGTCTAACACTGGTAATCAGGACAGTGAGAAGTTTGAATTTTATTTCATATGGAGTTGGGAGGACAAGTATTTTTAGAGCAGTTTGGGTTAAAAAAAACACCCCACATGATATGGTAAATTACTGCTTTAATAATTAGGGACACACAGATCAATTCAAAGTTTTCAAATAATGCTTCTTGAGGAGCACATGGGATAATAAAGACGAAGACTTTGTGAACATGTCACTGAGATCCCCTTGCTATGTTTAACTGCACACCTCCACTTCATCTCTTTTACTTACTGTACAATTGTTTAGAATGTCGTTTCTTTTAAAAATGTCACTACTAAAAAAATAGAGTAAGTTAATAACACAATATTTTTTATAAAAAAGATCTATTAGTTTTTTAATTTATCTTTATTGTTGAAAAGTTGTCCCTCTTTTCCCTCCATTAACACCCCTGTTCCCTACTTCCTTCCCCTCCCCAGTCCTTCACCCACTATGGTCTGTGTCCATGGGTTATTAATATGAATTTGTCTACTGGATAAAATTATTCAAAAATACTAGGCTTTATTGTCATACAGAAAGGGGAGTTTTCTTTCTACAAAAGACTCTTCCCAGGGCTCCCTTCATGTCCCTGTTCCTCAGGCTATAGATGAAGGGGTTCAGCATGGGTGTCACCACAGTGTACATCATAGCCATGACTATCTCCTTCACAGTAGAATTACCAGCTGATGGGCATAAATAGAGACCAATAACTGTCCCATAAAACAGTGACACCACAGCCAGGTGGGAGCCACAGGTGGAGAAGGCCTTGCTCAGACCTCTAGCAGAAGGAACCTTGAGGATGGATGACACAATCCGTGCATAGGATGTGATGATGAGTAGGAACGGGATGACAAGAATGAGCCCTCCCATGATAAATATCACCAGCTCATTAACTTGAGTGTCAGAGCAGGACAGCTTCAGCAGAGCAGACATGTCACAGAAAAAGTGAGGAATCACATTGTCGGCACAAAAACACAACCTGGCCATGAGCAGAGTGTGTAACATGGCATGCAACGTGGTCAGCCCCCAGGACAGCGCCACCAGGGACAGACAGAGCTTGGAGCTCATGATGGTGGTGTAGTGCAGCGGGAAGCAGATGGCCACATAGCGGTCATAGGCCATGGCCACAAGGAGGAAGCTCTCCAGGTCTCCAAAAAACAGGAAGAAGTACATCTGGGTCAGGCAGCCTGCATAGGGGATGGATGGGTCTTGGCTCTGCATGTTCTGCAGCAGCTTGGGCATTGTGACAGAGGAGAAGCAGAGGTCAGAGAAGGACAAGTTACTGAGAAACAAATACATGGGCATGTGGAGCTGAGGGTCCAGGCGAATCAGGAAAATGATGAGGAGGTTCCCCAGGACGGTGGTCAGATACATGGCCAGGAACAGGGCATACAACAGGTTTTTCCGCTCTGACTCGATGGGCAGGCCCTGGAGGAGGAACTCTGTGATGGCAGTTTGATTCCGTCCTGCCATATACTTCTTCAATGCCTTTAAGAAGAGATAACAGTGTTCATTAAAAAACTGAATTTTAATAAAACATATTTTATAAAATATGGTCTGATTGATGGTCTGCAAAAATATGTTGTATCCATTTCATCACAATAATATAACCTGTAGACCCCAAATCTCTATAATCAGAATCTTTATGATGGAAAATGCTTCATTTTCTTTAGTTCTCTTTGACAAGTAGCAATATTCCAGCCTTTCTAAAACACTCTTATCTATTTTCTCTCTCCCCTTTCCTTCCACCCTTCCTTCCTCTCTCAATAATTGTTTTAAAAATCCTTCCAAATGGGCTATGATCTGACACTTGCCTGTCTCCACAGCTTCATCGGGCTCCACAGTGACACAGTCCTCTTTCTACCAGTACAGGACTTCCATGTCACAATTCATTGCCTTTAGCTTTTGTACTTACGTTCCCCTTGTAGCACCTTTCTGCCTCTGCTCCTTTCTGTGGCTTTCCCTACTTATTCCCTCTCTCCCCAGACCAGGTGGGAATACACTGCTATGTTTTCACAGCATCCTGAGCTGATCCCTACAGCACTCAGACTCATGGGGATTATTGGTTTATAGGTGTCTTTCCTGGTGAATTGGAAACTCCATGCAGAAAAGGGCATGACTGCAGCAGGACCAGCAACTGGCATGGCGCCTCAATGAAGCCGATGTTTCATAAATATTTATTGGTTGTGCTTCAGACTGAGACATGCATTCCTCCAACTTTAAAGGCAGCAGAAGTTCTTTTAAGTAAAACAAACAAACAAAAAGGTTCTTTCAAGTAGCAGTCACTACTCCTACTAAATTTTCCCAGAATAAGAACTCGCTGGCCTCTATCATTTCACACTAAATGTGACACTCTATTACAGAATATGTGGCTACAATTTTGTGTCCATGGAAAATGTCAGGATACCTCAGATTCACTATTCTTGTCACTCATACTGATGATAAAGATAAGGAGATAGATAGATAGATAGATAGATAGATAGATAGATAGTCTATTAGATCTATTTCTGTGGAGCACCATGACTAAGACACCTTAATGTGCCTAAAAGCAGACAAAGAAAGCAGAGAAGAAGCACTAAGAGACCTAGGAAGCTTCTGAAGTAAAAACATAATTGAGTCCAGTGGCTGGCTTTTCAGCCCCTGATGCTGTTTGATCCAGCCACATAGACAGGTTGTATACTTAGACACTCTGCACTGACAATACAGTGGGGAAAACATTCAGGCAAAATCACACACCTGGTTTATCTGAATTGTGTTTCCAGTAAGTTCATGGGAGCTGACTCTTGTGCCAATAGTATGCTGGAGATGACAAATAGGAGACAGAACTTGCAGATGCTACCACCAATGTTGCAATAAGTCTCTCATCTTTGCCCATTAAGTCTGTAGTTATCAACTTGGATTTCATATTAAAAAACAAATAAACAAACAAAAAACCTAGGGCAGTGCTTCTGAAGTGAATGTCCATACAATTATCCTGGAGTTCAAGTAAAGGAGTGATTTTTGATTCAGTAGGAAGAGGCTACTTTTAATTGAGTACCCAGCTAATACCAATGCTATTGTCCATGAACTACACAAGGAGTTGCAAGTATATATGATGCTTTTAAAAATAAGGATTACTGCCCTGATTGGTTTGGCTCAGTGGATAGAGCATCAGCCTTGGGACCAAAGAGTCCTGGGTTCAATTCCAGTCAAGGGCATGTACCTTTGGTTTCGGGCATATCCCCAGTGGAAGGTGTGCAGGAGGCAGCTGATCGATGTTTCTAAATCTCTATCTCTCTCTCTCTTCCTCTCTGTAAAAAAATCAATAAAATATTTTTTTAAAAAATAAGGGTTACTGAGGCCCTCAGATAAATTAATCACAATCTCTGAGAGAGGGCCAGTGCAAAATTCTTTAAAGCTCCCATGTGGTCCTCCAATAAAGCAAGGGATGAAAACCATTGCATTAAAGTCTATCTCAAAAGCTGCCATTGTATTGGAATAATACAATCTTGTGGGAATACATTTATGCAATAGATAATATTTGTGTATGCTGCCATTAATTAAAGAATTGCATTGATGAATATTGATCAAAATATACCTAGAATTTGGGGAAGTCATGGAAGTCTGAGAGATAGATAAGAGGAGGGTCATCATACCTGTAAACTCTCCAGCAGAACATCCGGTTAGAAAAATCTGGTTAGAAGGGTCATTTGTCCAACTTACCCAGTCTGTGTGAGGGTGATTCTAGGCCCCTGGCTTGAGATCCTGCTCCCCTTCATTCACTAAGGCATGTGAAGTAACAGCTTCTGTAGTTGTCACTTTTGTCTGCAACATCCCTTCTCACATCTCCCATAAGTAGCCTTAGACCCCAAAGGATGCTAAAACCTGGAGGAATTCAGTAAGGGCAAAGCAATTACCCAAGGCCTCTCAGGAAAATTCTATAAGTCTTAAAGAAGTGACTGATTATAATCACTGATAACACCTGACTATGCCTGGGGGGAAGGTGGAATAGAGAAAAGTTCATGGATGGATAAACACTGCATTTAGTAGACAGTAGTCCTGTGGGGCTTAAGCCTACATTTTTGGAGGTGAAGAAAGATGGAGAAGCCATAATAAGTAATAGGAATGAGCATGCAAATATTATAAAATATCTTAGGAATATAATAGGTTCTATCTGGTAGACAATTAGAAGCAATCAGTGTTCTTTGAGCAACGTGCCATGAAAGACACATATTTTGGAATTATTCTCAGGGTGGTAGAATCTCATTACAACCCAAGTCCGCATAAGCCTACCCAAGGGGAGAGATACAGCTGCAGCTAACCAGATTAGACCTCTGTTACCCAACCACATGCAAGTATATGGAAAAGACTTGAGTAAAAAATAAATTTTCTCAGATCAGACTCAATTTTCTCAATCCAAGATTGGAAAGGAATTCTAGTTTGAATCCCACTGAGGTACTTCTATCTCCTTACCTCTCTAAGAAAGCCTTAATACACCCACCACCAGCATCTTCTCAACTACTCTACGTATGTGTCAGATAACTCTTAGTCTCCAGCTTTTCCTTATGTTGCAGTTGATCACAATACCATGGTTGACATTTATCCTTCTTTCCCCACACATTCTATCTTCTCCTTGGCCATAATCTCAGCTGGATGGGGTTCTTCACATAGTGATATTATACAAACCTTTATTTCTAGAGAATATGCATTTTCATTGCTCTTGCCTTTGTTGGGTTGTTATAGTTTTCATTAACAATTATTTTTAGACATGATAATACTAAGCTGTAGCAAAAGAATTCCACAGGATTTCAGACATGGTCCTCTTTGATCCAGTTGTGTAGAACATCCTATTTTTCCCTCCATAATCAATATCACCACCCAGACAGATTGATAATCATGATCTTTGTCTATTGGCTCACATAAAAACTGCAAATTTGTACAGGTGGTCGGCTGAACTGATTCAATGAAGCCACTATTATATATCCTCTGGAGTAAGCACTTCATTGACACTTCTTGTGCACCATTCTCAATCCAACCTCACCTCTTAATCCAGCCACAGCTGCAGTAACCAACTCTACAGTGACTTCAAACATCTTTAAAAAATACAACCTAATAGCACCTGGTCTCAATTTTGCTGCACATACTCCTCTATTCCTGCTCTCAGCCTTCCCTAGCTCCATGAAACAAGGTTTTAGGGAAATCTTTCTCAGTATTCATACAAATATTTAAGTACATAATCTTTCATTGTAGAGTATGAGCTCTTGATTGGGGTGTTTTGCATATGGCACTCCAATTTGCAAGCACTGATACTTGAAAAGATTGTTTTCCACTGAACTCTCCTTGTACCTTTGTCAAAAGTCAATTGATGACACGAATGAGTATATTTCTGGGTTCTATGTACTATTGTATGCTTTCTATACTAATCTATATTTCTATTTTTCTCTCTCATACAACACTTCCCTGATTACATTTATTATATACTAGGGGCCCGGTGCACAAAAATTTGTGCACTCGGGGTGGAGGGAGTCCCTCAGCCCGGCCTGTGCCCTCTCACAGTCTGGGACCCCTCAGTGGATGTCCTATGATGGCCCCAGTCTGCCAGGCGCCTTCTGTGTGTGTGTGTATGTGTGTGTGTGGCCACTGGGGACCTGCCCCCAGCCCCATCAGAGACTCAGAGCAGTCCTCCTGTGTGTGTCTACCTGCTGGGGGCCTGCCCCAGGCACACCGTGGAGACTTGGAGCAGGCACCCCCTCTATGTTGATCTCTCAGACTCTTGCCCTCCCCAGCATGTTGTTCTCTTTTTTGAGCTGTGGCCAGGGCTGGGTGCGGCCTGCCTCCCAAGCTTGCCTACTGCCCATCTTCCTCCAGCCACCAGAAAGCAGGGAAAACCCCGCCTCGTGGTCAGGCCAGCCTTTTACTGCTCCCTGATCCTCGGAAGGGACCTGGGAAGCCGCCAAGCAGGCCGCCAACTCTTTCCCACTCACCCGTCCCCTGCAGCCTTGCTTTCCCACTTCCCGGTGCCGCCAAGGGGTCTGGGAGCTGCCAAGCAGGCCGCCGGCCCCTTGCCGCCTCTTACCCGCTTCCCGGTGCCCTCCAACCCTGCCGCCTGTTTCCCATCACGGGTCCTGGGTCCTGCGCTGTCCCGCCCTGCAGCTGCTCTGTGCACACGGGAGGTCCCTCAGCCCGGCCTGTGCCCTCTCGCAGTCTGGGACCCCTCGGGGGATGCCCACCTGCTGGCGTGCCTGACCAGCCTGGGTGAGGGGCTTTCAGGCTGCCCACAGCTCCCATTGACCCAACGTCCCAGCAAGGCTGGCTGGAGGCAGGTTCTGGAGTTTTTTCTCCTATAATTGATACTGTTCCTTGAAG
>PVJC01049984.1:0-11957 GCA_004026665.1 Murina feae
AAAAACTATGGACAAGTAAACTGTAGGCAGAAAAACAAAACACAAATAGACACTAAGAACAACTAAAGAAACATACATAGAAACACTAGCTGAAATAAGCCCTCAAAATTACCCTGCCTAGAAGTGACAATTAGTGCTTAATATATTGGAGGGAGAATAAAGAAATTTGATAGGAACAGAGGCATCAGAATGATGGAAGTGAAAAGCCTTCGAGTTAATACCTGATGAACCTGGGTTTATCACAATTTATAAGACAGCACCTTTTCACCCCAGCTAAAGGTGGCAAGATGAAAATAGAGGTAGGGAGGATTCTAGCAGCTCTGCACTGGGCTAAGGAGGAATGAAGAGTGCATCTTAGAAAGCTGCTATTAGACATGAGGGATGACTGCAGGAACCATAGCAAACACTATAGAATGGGAGGGGAAAGGTAGACCAAAAGACAAGGAAGTCGAAGGTGGATTGCACTTAAGAACAAAGGAAGAAAGGAGAATCAATAAACAGACTAGAATGATTATAGAAACAAGAAAAAAAAAGAGAGTAAGATTACTGGAGAAGTTAGGTGAAGATTTGAGGAAGAATTTAGGTTTTTCAGAACTATACTTTAGAGCAGTGGTCACCAGCCTTTCGGATCTCACGGACCACCAGTGGTCCGAGAACCACCGGTTTGGTGACTGCTGATTTAGGGGACTGAACTAAACTTTTTTCCTTAGCTCTGAGTTTTCCCCCAGTGAGACTTCTTTAAAAAAGGAAAATAATAACATAAAAGGCAGGAAAAGTAAATGATAAATAAAAGCAGAACCTTTACAAATTTGTTCCCATAGAACTCAAAAGATTTTACAAATTCATGAAATGAAATATATCTTTAAAATTAAGAAATCAAATTTATGAACTTTAAAGCATAAGGTAGTAAACCAAGAATAAACAATCATTATGACAGGCAATTACAGTTATATTAAATAAGGTCCTGGAAGTTGAAGCTCTTTCTGCAGAAATGTGAAACAGAAGCTTAATTAATAACTCAATTCTAAAGCCATAAAATTACAACTTATTTTAATGATAAACAAAAGCATACCTTTATTGTTCCATCAGCTGAACAACTAGCCAAAAACTCATCATCTGGTGAAAATCTGCAGTGATTGACTGAATTGGTATGGCCAAACATGGTATTTCGACATTGTTTTTGATCCAAATCCCAGAGCTATTTGAGAAAGATAAAAACATAACTAAAAAACTAATACTGATGGGGGAAAGTTAGAAATCATGTAAAGTTCTTTCTTCCATTTCACTTTTCAGTTACAGGCAGATGTTCAATTCACAATAACACAAAGGTGTGAAACACAAAGGTGAACTTGTGATTAACAAGTAAAGGGGCAATCCTTAGGTCAGCACCTAAATCCACTCAGGGACTGAAAGGCTCGCCTGGACTTTTAGTTTGAGCACTAAGTAACTGAACAATTACTGCTTATTTTAACGAGGTGGTTTGAAGTCATTATTATTCTACTCAGTTTTATTATAAGTAATATGCAAAATAAATCACCCCAAGTTCTTTTAGATGCTAGATTATCCAACTCAAAAAGTGGTCATTTCTAAAATTTCTCAATGCAAACCTTGAGTGTGCTATCTAAGCTAAAATCTATTAATGCTCTAAAAGGATAGCAAAGACAGACATACTAGTAGATATATGACATGAAATATAAGGGGTTAGAAGCGTAAATTAGCAATACCTTCAGGAATCCATCAACCAAATCCAGCATGTGGGACATTACACAGGACAAATGACTCCATTTCTCTAACCAATCAATGGCATAAAAAATAGAGGCAGAGGGAAAGGGGAACTTTTATAGAATAAACAAGACTTAAGAGGCATAATAACAATCAAATGCCACCTGAACTTCAGATTCTGACTCCAATCAACCCATGGTAGAAAGCTATGTTTTGAGATTAATGGGGAAATGTGTACATGAAGTATTTTGGGATGATATCTAGCATTTGCTAAAAATGCTCTAGTCCAAAAATAAAAATTGGGGTTTGTGGGAAAACAAGATTGGGAAAATGTTGGTAATTGTTGGAGCTAAATGGTGGATAGCAGAGGAGTTCATTACTGTCTCCTCTCTTTTTGGGTATGGTTAAAAAATATTTAAAAATGCAAATAAAGGGGACCACCGTAATCGCTGGTGATTTATGCTAACTAAACACAAAAGGGTAAATCAAGTAACCCCCACAATTAATTTAAACCCTTAGGAAATGACCAGGAAGTGAGGTAAGTCCTGTTCTTCACGGTCATCTCCATGCTTGGTTCCTTTATCCCAACCAGTACCAGGTAAACCTACTTCCTCAGAGGAGCAAGTTACATGGGGCAGCTTTGGTCTTACATATTTTCATTGGCTTCTCTCAGTTCAAAATCACAAGAAGTGAGTTCTAATAGCCCTCAGGATAATGCAGGTGTGGTATGACAGGTCTTAGAGTAAAACTTGTTCTTAATTAAAACTTCTGACTAACCAATAACCCCTTCCTGCATCTTAGAGATTTTGGTCTACATTTAACAGAAGGAAATATATTGCCCTGGCCAATGTGGCTCAGTTGGTTGTCTCATGCACAGAGGTTCTCAACCTATGGGTTGCAAACTCTGGCGGTCGAACGGCCCTTTCACAGGGGTCGCCTAAGATCATCCTTCATAGCAGATATTTACATTGTGATTCATAACAGTAGCAACATAACAGTTATGAAGTAGCAACGAAAATAATTTTATGGTTGGGTCACAACATGAGGAACTGTATTTAAAGGGCCAGAAGGTTGAGAACTACTGCACTAAGAGGTCACTGGTTTAATTTTGGTTAAGGCACATACCCGGGTTATGTGCTCGATATCCAATGGGGGGCCTGTAGGAGGCAGCTGATCAATGTTTCTCTCACATTATTGATATTTCTCTCTATCCCTCTCCCTTCCTCTCTCTAAAATCAATAAAAATGTATTTTAAAAAAATAATAAATAGTCCAGCCAGTGTGGCTCAATGGTTGAGCACTGATCTATGAACAAGGAGGTCACGGTTCAATTCCCAGTGAGAGCACATTCCCGGGTTGCGGGCTTGATCCCTAGTTGGGGACATGCAGGAGGCAGCCAATCAATGATTCTTTCTCATCATGTATGTTTCTCTCTCTCCCTCTCCCAAATCAAAAAATATATATTAAAAAATAATAAGTAAATGGAGGAAATATAAACTTCCTCACCCTACAAAATGTTAACAGTAACATCAAAATTAGTCACATATACTACAAAAGTCATCTAGTTTTAGAAGTGGGTTCATTCAAATAGAACAGAGCTTTTCTGAAATGGTACAACAGTCTTATTTTTAAAGGTGGTTTACTCAATAGGATAAGCTTTACTGATCTATAATTGTAAGATAATTTTATGCTATTTTGATCCAATCTGGTGTTTTCAAATTGTGTCTGCAGGGCCCAGGGACTCCAGGAACATATCTGAAAAAGCACTAAGTGAAGGGAGGAGAGTAAGAGAGGGAACAAGAGAGATTAGAAATGCAGGCCCATACTCCCACCTCAACACAAGAAAAGTGAGTTTTACCTGTTCTACACACTGAGCTCCTAAATAAAAGTTCTCTTTGGGCCCTATCAGTGGATAGAACAGTGGCCTGCGGACTGGAGGGTCCCGGGTTCATTTTTGGTCAAAGGCATATGCCCAGGTTGCAGACTCAATCCCCAGTAGGGGGAGTGCAGGAGGCAGCCAATCAATATTTCTGTCTCATCACTGATGTTTCTATCTCTCAGTCCCTCTCTTTTCCTCTTAGAACTCAATAAAACATATACTTTATAAAAATTATATCTTTTTTTTTTTTAAAGTTCTCTTTGGGAGAAAAAAAAAAAAGAAAAAGGTTCAGCTTCCTGAAAAGGGGAGGGGGCAATTTTCAACAAAAGTTTCCATATTTTCATAAATTTTTTTAAAATAGCTTATTTAAATGTCAAAATACAGAGTCTATGAGGTTTTCCAAACTGAAATGTTTTACCTACTTTACCAAAAAATGCAACATCCCAATGCAAAAATGATGTGACATTTACAAGGAAAGGGCATAAACCAAACCAAAAAAAGAATCCAAAAGAAGTTAGCAGTCATATCTGGAATCCAAGAAAATTTAATCTAGCAATCTTTAGTATGCCACTTAAGAAGGGGAAAAGATAAGACTCTTTTATAATTTGTAATTATAATACATTATCAAACACACGAAATGAATATCTAATTTTGGTTTTAGAAGGTTGTTGCTTTTTTACATTTTTTTTTCTACCGGCACCTTTTCCTCCTTTCTGACAACAAAACTTCTCTTTTGAATCAAACCCCACTTACAACTCAAGTGGAGCTGACCTCACCTCATCTGTCCAATTTCTACAATCTAAGGATTCATCCTACCGGCTAGTACAGTTATTTAAAAATGAGTATATAACCAGAACCAGGTCAACTACAGCTTTCTCTAAAATTAAATATCAGAATCTGGGAAAGAGCAAGCTTCTCTTCCTCTGTGATTATGAGCTGTAAGACCTATGTAAGCTGAGCTGAGAATAGCTCTATTTCCTGTCACACAGAAATACCATGCCTGAACCAACAAAAAGGGAAGCCTGTTCTAGATATGGACAGGGAGTTAGAGCCTGAAGACATAGTTTAAGCATTTGGAATCAGCTCTGCCTGAAGCCATACTCCCTCTAGCCTTTCCAGTTACATGAGCCAATAATATCTTGTGTTGCTATTGAGAGAGCTAATATGAAAGTCTGTGTCACTGCAACCAAGAGCCCTGATTAATACAATGTACAAGAAAGTCAAAGGCGATGTCCTGATTGGTCTACAAATTTATCTACATCATTCTCTTTATCCACACTTACTTTGAGGAAGCAGTCACTTGACCCAGTGGCTAAGAGAAGGTGATGTCTGCTGTGAGTAAAGTGGCAGCAGTTGACTTGCTCTGAGTGCTCATCGTAGTTTTGTACCAGTTGCCCAGTCACAGAATTCCAAATCTAAAGAAAAATTTAAAAATAAAATTTACCACTACCTCTTATTTTGAAATAAAGCAAATAAAATATGAACTGCTATTTTATAGATGCTATCCATTGTCTCTCAGATTTCCTCAGGCGTAGATGATGCTAATAAATACCTCCCACTTCCCTAAAACATGTCAAATAGATTTTTAAAATAAAGCTTACTTAGCAAGTCTATACATGTGTCTTTCTATCGCATAACTGAAATCTCCTCAAAACATTACAGTCTTCAAGGGCAATATTTCAGATGTTCATATGAATAAAAGCAGGCAGAGAAGTGCTATATGCGAATGGAATAATGGGCTTCGCTGGGAAGGATGAAATCCAAGACCTGGCTATAGCACTTTCAATTTAAGTGTCCCTGGGCAAGTCCTTAATTTTCCTGCACCTCAGTTCCGTCTTAAGGAATATGTATACCTATCCCACAAGCATGGTATCAAATGGGGAAAAGGATATGGTAAGTGTTCTGATGACCTAAAGATACCAATAAGTAAATATAGGCAGATGGCTCAGTGAAAAAAACAGACTATAGATTCTGAGGGAAACGTAGCTTTCAACCCTGGATCCATGAGTTTGGGCAATAAATGCCCTCTGAAACTGTTTCTTCATCTAAAAAATAGGATCAATATTTACTTTGCAAGTTGTAGAGTGAAACTGATCATTTAAGAAAATGTACAGTATAAAGCTTCATGCAGTGTTGAGTTCACAATAAAAAATTATCATCATTCTAATTACTATGTAAGACGACTAACTAAGCATGTATACTCCATCTACAATAAACAAATGAAATAAATTACATAATCACTCTTCACTGGACTTTGAATTTCTCAGAGGTACTAATGTCCCTCTCACAGCATTTTCTTTTTATCTCATCAAAGCACTCCCCAGAGGTCCAGAGAGTTTCCTTTATTTTGAAGTTCTTTTAATTTCTGTCTCTTGCTTTAAATTTTGAATTCTTAGAAAAGAGAAACTTGGTATTATTTCCTTTTACTCCTTATAACTTTGACTTTGGAACTGCTCAGAGTGGCTAACTGCAAGTCTGACTCACAGTAAAGGTTACAGAGTAAATTAACTAGTTGGTTGTAAAGTCACCTAAGAGAGTCCAATATATCAAGAAATAGATTTCTCCAAGATCTCAATTTAGTCTGGACACTCCAGAGTCTTCAAGTGGTCAGAAACTCCAGGAAAACACCTAAGCCAATTCTACTGTTCCCAGTTCCACTAAGGTCCACCCCACCTAACTAAATTCAGCACTCCACAACCCTTTGAAAAAAGCCTGAAGTGAAATTCCCACTCTACTTATCATATAAAACATTCCCTTGGACTTTACCTTATATTCTGCATAAATGCTCTAGCTAAAAGCCTAATTTAGGGACAAGAGAAAAGAAATAAAAATTAACAAAGATAAAAATTACCCAGTATTTATTTATTTTTCTCTATTTACTTTTTAGACTAGTAACCTAATTATTAATTTGCTCATCTATCTGGTTTTGTACTGAATATAAGCGAGTTCATAAAGGTAAAAAATCTGGGATGCATTTCACAAATTACAACAGAATTCAATCTTAAATAGTAATTTTGTGCAGTAACAGCAGACTTGACTTTTAGGATTTAAATATATTCTAATATGCACAATATTGGGTATGTGCCCTTTTCAATTTTTCTCAAGAGACATATTTTACCTGTAAGGTTTTATCAGTTCCACAAGAAGCGATTCTGTGACCATCCGCAGAAAAGCCAAGCATGGTAAGCAAGATTTAAACTGATATTTAACCCACAGACCAGTCAATAAATGGCAGGCAAATTCATTAATTTGTAACTCTTTTTCTCAGCTGCCTGGTAAATATCTCAGACTGATCAACCTGGATACTTTTGCTGGGACTTAAATATAAAGGTTTTCCAGAGAGAGTTAATTTACAATGGATAAAACTAATTTACCTCAAGGTAGTAGATCAACAGGCAAGAAGGAGTCCTTTAACCCTTCTTATCCTAGTCCCTCTATTATGGAAAAAGAAAATGAATTCTGTGGTGACTACAATTGAAGAAGAAAATGTTCTTTACCTTCACTTTTTTATCCACTGAGCAGGTTGCTATAAATTTGTCATCTGTTGAGAATGCACAGCAAAGCACTTCATCCTCGTGAGCCTTGATTTCTAGAAGTTTCTCTCCTGTTTCAGCTTTGAACACCTGCACAAGCAACAACAAAATTTTGTTACTATGTATCACTTAACCATGAACCATCTATATATATAAAGAGCTGGAATCCGTAACATCCAAAATAACCAAAGGGATGACGGGACTGGCGAGCGGGCTGAACTGCTGACCTCTAGGTCCATCCCCCACCCCGGCTCCTGCGGGTACCATGGCAACCCAGCACTGACTGCCGCCACTGCGGGTGTGGCGGAAGTCAGTCCTGGGTCCCAGCCGGTGGGCAACAACCTGGCATTGACTGCCGCTGCCATGGGTGCCGCAGCGACTCAGCACTGACTGCCATGGGCACTGTTGCAGGAGGTGACAGTGGGCCCCGGCTGGCAAGGGTGCAATGTAACTCTGGGTCTCATGTGATCAGCAGCGTGGCCAGCCTTCAAACCGGACCCTGACAGGAGGGAGGAGGAAACCCAATTCCTCACAGAATCAGCCACTCGATAGCTTGCTGTCAGCAGCTTGCCAGCAGAAATCCCATTCACCTGCACCCGAACCCCAGAGATCAGGCAGGCAGAGGCAGTTAAGGGCGATCAGGCCGGCAAGGGAGAGCAGTTAGGAGCAAGATCAGGCCGGCAGGGAAGGTCAGTTAGGGGCGATCAAGCAGGCAGGCAAATGAGTAGTTAGGAGCCAGCAGTCCCAGATTGAGAGAGGGATGTCTGACTGCCGGTTTAGGCCCAATCCCTAAACCAGCCATCAGACATCCCCCAAAGGGTCCCCGATTAGAGGGCGCAGACTGGGCTGAGGGAACCCCCCCATGCATGAATTTTGTGCACCAAGTCACTAGTCTATACTAATAAAAGGGTAATATGCTAATTAGACTGGATAGACCAGATGTCTTCCGTATGTCCTTCCAGACAAAACCATGGCAGGTGCAAGGGCCAAGGAGGGCCAAAGGGGGCCAGCAGTGGCAGCAGCAGCAGGATGATGGGGGTGGCGCCTTCCCCTGATCAGCCCAGTCACCTCCCACAGAGGGAGGCCAGAGGCAGTAGCAGTGGCGGGATGATGGGGGTGGTGCCTTCCCTTGAATGGCCTGGTCGCCTCCCATAGAGGGAGGCCAGACTGTGGTTTAGGCCAGCTCCCAGCAGGGCATCCCCTGAGGGCTCCCAGACTGTGAGAGGGGGCAGGCCAAGCTGAGGGGACCCCCCACCCCCGACAGCAGTGCACAAATTTTTGTGCACCTGGCCTCTTGTTACTGAATAAAAATCTTTCCTTAAAAGATGCTAATCATTGTTATTTTGCAACAAAAATAAACCTTGGCAAAATCACTCCAAAAATCAGAATTTGTGTTGGAATCTATATGCTTTAAAATAGAGAACTATCCATTGTTAAATGTTTGCAATATTAATAAAAAGAACTAACAGAGTATAGCTTCAGTTCTTGAGAATAGTTTCACAAATTCTTAACAAGCTAATAGAAAATATTTCATGCAATATAATTTCTTTCTGGGGCTTAAAAGACAAAATTAGTAATAAAACACACACAGGAATAAGGGTTATAGTCATAATTTTGCAAAGACTAAAGCTATCATAATTATAAAAGATGCAACTAATTTGATCCTGATTCCTTCAAAATCCAAAAGTTAGAGCACACAATTAAAGTAAAGCACTCATTCCTATTTTATGAGAACTTAAAAGGAAATTCCTTCAAGCACCTTAGGAAGCAACCTAGCCCAATTCCATTTATTGCCAGAAATCTATGCCTGAGCTGGTGATAAAATAGGTATTTTACTTAATCATTGTTTTTGAGTCAGAGCCCTGCTCACTCTTCTAGAAAGTCCTATGTCTTTCAACAATTATCAATTCCTCATTACCTTTAGCTGGCACATGAGTGATGACAACTGACTGGCAGGGTAAAAGGCACCTCTATGTCACTTGGCAAGTTTAGAATTATAGGGGAGACACACACACACACACACACACACACACACACTACCATATCTATAAAATCGCCAGAGAAAGCTTTTATAACATGTTCCAGAGATTCAGTTTCTCTATTTCTATGCGCAATTTACTTGACTTTTAGAATTTAAATATATTTTAATACACACAGCATTGCATACATGCCCTTTTCAATTTTTCTCAAGAGACATATTTTACCTGTAAGGTTTTATCAGCTCCACAAGAAGCTATTCTGTGGCCATCCTCAGAAAAGCAAGCATGGTAAACAGCATCTGTATGGGGGCGGACAACTAAGCGAGAGAGATTCTTGATGTTCTTTTTGTTTCTAAATACAAGGAAAAAAGGAACAGAAACCCAACAAGTGAGAATAAACTTCAGTAATAAACTGTCTTTTAGCTTACAAAATACAAAATTCTTAAAATTAAATTGCCAATATGTAAATGACAGCATAGAAGATCACCTGAAGGAAAGAAGCATAATATAACAAACTTGGCATTTTAAGAGAAGTGCCACCCTATATCAAGCAACCTGTCATGTGTTACAAATGTCACTGAGTTGGAAGAAATCTAGTTAATCAGATACACATCACCTTCTATTTTCCTTTGACGCTTTAATAATAACAACATGTGCAGAGAAAAAATTATGTAAGGATACCCTCAAAAAAAAAACAACTTCCGATTTTTAAAAGGAAAGAAAACAGCAAAATGAAGCTCATTTCCTAACATATGACACCACTACAGACCTGCCATTATGATGATGTACTTTAAAACCGCTCTTCTCTAAGTACAAGTATTCAGATATAGAGAAAAAGTAAATAAAGCAATGTTATTCTCTGTATCTTAAATCTACTGAATACTAACTATCCCACAGGTATAAATATTGTATTATTTTTCATGGGCTAAAGGGTAAAGGAACAAAAAAATAAAGAACAAAAGGGTAAAGGAATGTAACATATACTTAAAATGCGAAAAGTATCAGAACAGTCAGGATTTCTGTGTCAGTAACTTTGACTACAAGAACATATGTTAAATGGTTTCATGCTTAATTTAAGAGTCAAGGTTTGGCCCTAGCCAGTTTGGCTCAATGGATAGAGGGTCGGCCCAAGAACTGAAGGGTCCCCAGTTCGATTCAGGTCAAAGGCATGTACTTCAGTTGCAGGCTCGATCCCTGGTGCTGGTTGGGGCTCATGTGGGAGGCAACCAATTGATGTGTCTCTCTTTCACATCAATGTTTCTGTCTTTCATATCAATGTATCTCCCTCTCTCTCTCTCTCTCTCTCTCTCTCTCTGTCTCTCTCTCTCCTTCCCTACCCCCTTCTACCCCCTTTCTCCCTCTCTTTTTCTCTCTCTCCCTCTCCCTTAGGAAGCCACACAAGCCTAATCAACTCTCAACTTCTCTGTGCCTCAGTTTTCTCATTTGTAATATAGAGCAAATAATATTTAATAGTACCTTATAAGGTTGTTCTGAAGATAAAATGAATAAGATGTGAGCTTACCGTATATTACAGGCATGAAAAATATGATAGTTTAGCTTTCCTTTTACTAATTGATAAGATTAAGATTACTAATTGATAATAGCAAAACTGAATGGCCTCTTTTAGAAGTTAGAAGAATCATAATTCAGGGAAAGTTTAAAAAAGACTAAGTTCAAGACAAAGTACTAAGCATTTTATATCCACTATCTCATTTAATCTTCACAAAAATAGTACTTACCTCTAAGGACTGTTATCGCTATTTTACTTATAAGAAAAGAGAGAAGGAGAACCAAGATGGCGGCATAAGGTTTATACCTAAATACGCAGCCTCCCACAACCATATTAAAAAATACAACTATAAAGCTAAACAGCCATCCTCCAGAACCAAGGGAGTGGAAGCTTTACAACTAACTAGAAGGCAAGAGAAGGAGTGCATTGAGACTGAGTAGAAGTTCTCGGCGCCAAAACTGAGAGGTATGGGCGTGCAGGTGAAACGGTGGTGGCGGCAGCACCTGGGTCGGTGACTTATAAGGGATTACAAGATCCGGGGTCACACTGAACTCGATGCGGGCTGTCTGGCAACAGGGTGGAAGACAAGTGGCTTCTAGCAGAGCTGTTTGCAGCAATCACTTAAGCGGAGCTCTGAGAGTCGGGGACTCATGGGCGCGCAGACGCCAGGGCGTGGAGACGCCAAAATGGGGAAAAGCTGTGGAGCCAGCTGAGGGGCAGCCATAGCGGGTTGCTCCGCCCTGGTGATTCTGAGACCCCGCCCCACACAATTTACAACCCCACTCAAGCTGTGCACCTGTCTGTCTGCAGCCTAACTTAACAGACTGCAGCTGGGACAGAAAATACCACTCTATCAATGCAGGGAAGCAGCCAAAATGTGGAGAGAAAGAAACAGATCACAAATGAAAGAAATGGAGGAAAGCAAACAACTGGATATAGAGTTCAAAACCATGGTTTTAAGGTTTTTCAAGAATTTTCTAGAAACCGCCAATAAATTTAGTGAGACCCTCAATAAATCTAGTGAGACTCTCAAGGATATGAAAAAAGGACCAACTGGAAATTAAGCATACACTGACTGAAATAAAGAATATTATACAGAGATCCAACAGCAGAACTAGAGGTTCGCAAGAATCAAGTCAAAGATTTGAAAAACGAAGAAGTAAAAAGCACCCAACTGAAAAAGAAAAAAGAATCCAGAAGTGTGAAGATAGTGTAAGGAGCATCTAGGACAACTTTAAGCATACCAACATCAGAATTATAGGGGTACCAGAAGAAGAGAGAGAGCAAGAGATTGAAAACCTATTTGAATAAATAATGACAGAAAACTTCCCCAAC
>PVJC01049985.1:0-11921 GCA_004026665.1 Murina feae
TCCTTCTGATGAAGCCTCAGTGGTGGGGGCCGAGGCAGAGGCAGTTAAGGGCAATCAGGCAAGCAGGCAGAGTGGTTAGGAGAGATCAGGCAGACATGCAAGCAGTTAGGGTCAATCGGAGAGGCAGGCAAGCAGTTAGGAGTGATCAGGCAGGAAGGTGAGCAGTTAGGGGCATCAGGCAAGCAGGCAGAGGGGTTAGGGGCAATCATGCAGGCAGGCAGAGTGGTCAGGGGGGATTAGGCAGGCAGGCAGGCGAGCTGTTAGGAACCAGCAATCCCAGATTGCGAGAGCGAAGTCCGACTGCCAGTTTAGGCCTGATCCCCATGGGACCAAGCCTAATCCAGCAATCGGACATCCCCTGAGGGGTCCTGGATTGCAAGAGCGTGCAGGCCGCGCTGAGGAACCCGCCCACTCCCATGCACGAATTTCATGTACTGGGCCTCTAGTTTTTAATAAAAAGCTGAAAACAATAATAATATATCTTCAAAGGAAATATTTTAAAAACTCATCTGTAAACTTACTGTTTAGATCTTGAAACACAAAGAAATGAAGTTATTTATGGTAGATAGATCAGAATCCCAGTCCACTCCATAAAACATATTTCACCTGAGAACTATAAGTTACAATGAAAAAGTACTAAATTTTTCCTAAGGGAAAATGTTTTAGAGTTTCAATATCAGGAAATATTTTTCTTAGTTACTCAGGTATCAAGAATCTCTTTTCTCCTTTTCCTTATCTTGCATTAGAAACATCCTGTGAACTGGATTAGGAAATGGGGTTGGATATGTAGATACTGGTAGTACCCAGGAAGTATTTGCCTACTTTTGGAATAAGTTGAAGCTATGTGATTGGAGGATATAAGTTTATAATCATGAAGCGGAGTGGAATGATTATGTCATGGGGCAAATAAAGAACAAAAGGCAAAATGGATGTTTCTACTTAAAGAAAATCATATATTTATAACATCTTTCTTACACTGAACTGATACAAATAAAAATTTGATGGAAATATCTTTATTCCACTCCTTTAGGCAAAAGATCCAGCTTTCTACACTACTCAATTGAATAGTAGTAATGATTTCATATTCATGTCTCTATGCAAACAAGAAATAAAATTAGTTTACATTTAACTTCCAAATATATGATTTGATATTTTACCAGTTAACTGATGCGATATTTTGAATTTAATTTAAAAAAAGGTCTGCCACTTGAGTTTATAGACGCTTATTGTGTACAAATGGTTAAATTTTAAAATCTAGCAACATGAAATTTATTAATCAAGTTAAAACTTTTAAACAGTTCATAAAGGAGGAAAATAGAAGAGGTTAGAGGAACCATTTATATTTCAAAAACTTAGAGTAATAGGTATTCCTAAGATGACAAAAATTACAGCCCATTATGCTTCTGTAAAAACTTCAATAACTCTGTTACAAAATACTTATATATGTTTTGTATATCATGCAAAGCCTTATCTGAATAAGTAAAAGAAATACAGTGAATGGTCATATATTAATGAACTAGTTAGTATTATATCCCCAAGATCCCTCATAGTTTTTCTTTAATCAACAGAATCAATTAAATTCTGTTAATATGCTCTAACAAGTAAGCCAATATAGTTTACTATAATTTTCCTTTCAAAGGGAAAATAAAGGTCCTGTTCAAGTAACTCCCTGTGCACTAGAGTTCTAATCCTAAATCCCTAAAGAAAAAAAATACATTCTATTTTTTAATAATCCAAATTAAAGTTTAGTAAGAGAGATTTGTACCATGGGTTAAAATGTAAAATGAAAAGCAGTTATAACAATATTCTTAAAAAATAATTAATGAACCAGAAGTATTATTTAAAATAATATTTACAAGAGTTATTTAACAAGAAATTTTATTTAAATAACTAGCTGTACCCGGCCACATGTTGCTGTGGCTCAGTCTGGTTAAATAGAAAAGAAAAGAGAAAGCACACATTTCTAATATGCTTAATTGCACAATGCTTGTGTGTATACAATGCGCCCTCCCGGGTGGCTGCCCCTGGCACACAGCCGCCCCTGCCCTGCCCGGCTGGTCTGGCTTTGCACACATGCACCTCTGCAGCCTGGGCCACCCAGCACCGACCTGCAACCCCGCACCCCACAGGCGGCCCGCACCCTGCGCCTCGTGCCCAAAGCGGCCCAGCCACTCCCGACCCCGCTGGCAGGGACCCTTGCCAAGCCAGAGGGAAAAAAAGCCAAGGAAGCTCCCCCGCCCTCGCCTGCCACACTCCCCGCAAGCCCTCGGCCGCCAGCATGGGGAGGACCTCGGCGGCCACCCATGCCCCAGCCCAGCCCGAGGCCCAGCCCCACGCTGGCTGATATTTCACAACATGATAATTGGCACGCCAACTGAATTCCATCCCTGGCAGATAGAGTGAATTCCAAAATTCTGTTGGATAATTAACCCTTAATCTGCTTCCACAACAGTGTCGACAGACTTGTATGTGACTACCTGGTTTTGAATGTTAGACTGAATAATATTAAGTTCATACCGTGTTGCTTTCATATCCAACAGATGGCGCTGTTTTTAAAAAAAACCATGTTTTACCTGTCACAGGTGTGACATCTATATAATGTAGGTATATAAAAACATGCGCATATTTGAATGCAACATTGTGTCAAAATTTCAAAGCAAAGATTTTGAACAAACGAACATTTACATTTTTATTTATATACTAGAGGCCCGGTGCACAAAAATTTATTCACTAGCGGGGGAGGGGGGGTCCCTCTGCCCAGCCTGTGCACCTCACAATCTTGGACCCCTAAGCCCAGCTGGCTTAGGCTTAGGCCCACTCCCCAAGTGCTTGGGCCTAAGATGGCAGTCAGACATCCCTTTGGCAGCCTGGTAGCCCTCGGGGGATATCTACTTGCCAGCAGGGAGCAGGTCTAAGCTGCAGTCAGACATCCTTAGCACTGCTAAGGAGGCAGGAGAGACTCCCACAACCACCACTGTACTGGCATCCATCAGCCTGGCTTGTGGCTGAGCAGAGCTCCCCCCTGTGGGAGTGCGCTGCATTGAGCATCTGCCTCCTGGTGGTCAGTGTGTGTGTCATAGTGAACAGTCATTCCCAGTGGTTCTGCTGTTAGGGTCAATTTGCATATTACATATATAGGATAGAGGCCTGGTGCATGGGTGGGGGCCAGCTGGTTTGCCCTGAAGGGTGTCCCAGATCAGGGTGGGGTTCCCGCTGGGGTGCCTGGCCAGCCTGGGTGAGGGACTGATGGCTGTTTGCAGGCAGGCCACAGGCCCTTCAGGGTGGGTGTCCCCCCCTGGAGTGCCTGGCCAGTCTGGGTGAGGGGCTGATGGCTGTTTGCAGGTGGGCCACAGCCCTTTCAGGATAGGGGTCCCTGCTGGGGTTCCTGGCCAGTCTGGGTGACGGACTAATGAGTCTTTGCAGGCTGGCCACAGCCCCTTCAAGGTGGGTGTCCCCCCGCCCCAGGGTGCCTGGGCAGCCTGGGTGAGGGGCTGATGGGTGTTTGCAGGCTGCCCACAGCTCCCATTGACCCAATGTCCCAGCAAGGCTTGCTGGAAGCAGGTTTCTGGGGTTTATTTATCTTCTATAATTGAAACTTTGTTGCATTGAGCAGAGGCCACAGCCAGCTGAGGCAGGCAGTTTCCTCCTGTTTGCACTAGCTCCATGGCTGCCAGCCGCCATCTTGGCTTGGTCAATTTGCATATAGTCACTCTGATTGGCTTGTGCATGTGGCTTGGCTGGTGGATGTGGCTTAGATGTAACGGAGTGAGGGTTAATTTGCATATTACTTTTTTATTAGATAAGATAGAATATAGATTCTTGATAAAGATATATTTTCCATCAGGTATCTAATGCAAATAATAAATAATTTTAGTATGAATGTCCCCCCCATACTCATTAGCATGAGTATCTCCCAATAAAAAATTCCAGGCAGAAGCCTATGGGCTCAGCCTGAGATAGAAAGAAGGAAGTGAAAATTGAGAAATTGAAAACAAACAGGCAAATGATGGTACAGAATATACCCAAAAATGTCTTCTGGTATTAGTATGTATTATATAGACCTATATTTTATTACTTATTCATATCATATCTTTGTCTAAACTTTCCTGAAGAGGGTAGAAATAGTTCTATATTCTTCACTTTAATGTTATTTTTTGATATCTAAAAATATAAGGACTATATCTAAGTAGTTCAAGCGCTATAGGATTCCAAGGGTCATGTGTCCTGATGGTTAGATTTTAATCACTAGCTAGAAATTTTAGTCACCTAAGAAGTTAAAAAAAAAAAAAGCAAAAAAAACCTAACCAACAACCATACCCCCAAACCAATTATATCAGAATCCTCAAGTGGAGCCCAGTCACTGGTAGTTTCTTTAAAATCTTCCTAAGTCGCCCTAACCGGTTTGGCTCAGTGGACAGAGCGTCAGCCTGTGGACTGAAGGGTCCGAGGTTCAATTCCGGTCAAGGGCATGTACCTTGGTTTCAGGCACATCTCCCAGGGGGTGTGCAGGAGGCAGCTGGTCGATGTTTCTCTCTCATCGATATTTCTAATTCTCTATTCCTCTCCCTTCCTCTCTGTAAAAAGGAAATCGACAAAAAAATATTTTAAAAATAATAACAATAAAATAAAACAAAATCTTCCTAAGTCACTCAAATGTGCAGGGAGGCTTAAAAACTACTGGTCTATCCAAGATGTTGCTAGAATTTTAAGGATTAAAAACTAAAATATGATTAATGACCCTAATGTCACCGCCAGAAGAGGGCAGCACGGAGCCATTGTGGAAGGCCACAAATGGAAAAGTAGTGTGCTAAAGTAAGGAACTGTCCTCAGGGAAAGACCTGTGGAGATTTGTGTGTTCTGGGAGAAATGCCATGCCTCAACTGGGAATTAGTGAATGGTAGGAAACCAAGCAGAGAGATATACTAGCAAACAGACTGAGTTGAAGGAAAAGAGAGAGCCGGGAAATGTCAAGGAAGTGTCTGCTCCAAAACGACCACTCAATGGATGAAGAGCGTAAGATTAGAGTCACAAGCAATCAGAAGGTAATTCTCTAAAGTAAGAAGGCAGAATTTAGAACAGTTTCCTATAGACTTCCCCCATGTTCCACAACAATCCTGGCTGAACTAATGAGATAATGTGACCCTTAAGATGTGGTTTTGGAATTCAAAAAAATATAACTTTAGCATAAAACAGCCTAAAAGAAATCTTGAACAGCATAATGTAAAGAACCAATATGAGATGTCACAGTGATCCACAATGAATATTAAAACTGAAACTACAGAACTTACTACCATGAGCAATGGACTTATGACTTCTCTTCTCTTCTACAGAATGCTTGAAAAAATTAAAAAAAATAGATGCTCCAATTCAGGCACTTATCTAAAACTATAAACTCTATGTATCTTGGCAAAAATATAAAAAACCACATCTCTTATTTTACAGACTAATCCCTCTTTTTGAAGGCCTCTCATTTCGTTCTTCTTTGATACTATGTTGACTATTTCCGGTCTTTTACCTCTCCACATAAACTTAGAATCAGTTTGTCAATATCCACAAAATAACTTCCTGGGATTTATATTGAGAATACATTGAATCCATAAATCAAGCTGGAAAGAAATGACATCTAAACCATATTGAGTATTCCCATCCTCGAACCCTGAATATCTTTGTTTACTTAGATCTCCTTTGATTTTTTTCATCACAATTTTGTCATTTTCCTCATAGACACAGATCTTTGACACAAGTTGTTAGATTTATATTAAGGATTTTAATTTTTTTTTGGTGTTAATATAAGTAGTGTTCACACTTAGATTTCAAATTCCAACTACTAGATTTATATCTATTTTAATTTTATGCAAATGTAAATGGCATTATGCTTTTAATATAAAATTTTATTTTTCATTACCACTTTATAAGAAAACAATGGACTTTTGTACATTAACTTTGTGTCTTGCAACTTCACTGCAATCACTTATTAGTTCCAGAACACTTTTTATTGATTCTTTGGGATTTTTCTACATAAGTCATTATGTCATTTATAAGCAAAGGTTTTATTTTTTTCCTTTCCAATTTGTGTGTCTTTTATTTCCTTTTCTTGTTCTATTTTGTTAGCCCAGACTTCCAGGATGATGTAGAATAGGAGTAATCAGAGGGGAAATCATTGTCTTTTTTCCTGATCTTAATAGGAAAGCATCTACTTTCTCGCCAATAAGTATAATTTTAGCTCTAGGATTTTTTGTAGGTGTACTGTAACAAGTTGAGGAAGTTTCCCTTATTCCTATTTTCCTGAGTTTTTATCGTTTATGGGTATTAGATTTTGTCCAATGCTGTTCTGCATCTATTAATATGATCACATAATTTTTTCTTAATTGGCCTGTTAATAGTAAATGATTACATTGTTTTTATAAATTCTGAGCTAGCCTTGCACACCTGGAATAAACCACACTTGGTCATAATATATAATTATTTTTATACATTTTTTAATTCAATTTGCAAATATTGAGGATTTTTGCATGTATATTCATAAGAAATACTAATCTGTGGTTTTACTTTCTTATATTGTCTTTGGATTGATTAGTGTAATGCTGACCTCATAGAATAAGTAAGGAAGTATTCCCTCCGCTTCCCTTTTCTAGAAGAGATTGTAGATAATAGGTAAATTTTTCCTTAAATGTTGAAATCAAGAGCATTTAAAAAAAATAAAACATTTAGCTTTTCAGGCAGAAATGAAGAGGCCATAGTGGTTAAATATTTTTAAACTCCTAATATCCTCAAGGCATTGGTTCTAATACTTTAAAAATATGAGCTTTATAATCTTTTTAACAAACTTAGGAGCTATTAATTCCCTTATTAGTTTCTTAATACAATTTTTTAAAGAGACTTGAAAGTAAGTGCCTTGCCCATGGTAACACAGCTAGTATATATAGATTTGGTATTTTAACCTAAGTATATTTAACTCAACATTTCTTCTATTTCCTCTAGATTGTATTATGAACACACACACACACACACACAGGAGTTAGAAAGCAAAAAGAGAAGTAAGGAGAATGAAAGAGCAAAAACCTTGAAACTTCAGCATTAGAAGCATAATGGGAGGTAACATGACATAATACTGTTTATTCCATACATTTTGAGAAGCATAACATAGTGGTTAAAAGTAAGATTGTCTAGGCTTAAGTCTTAATTCCATCACTTCCTAGAAGTGTGACTCTGGGCCATTTTTCCTATGGGAGCTATGTTTCCTCCTCTGTAAAATGGCATGATTACTTACCCTTCAAATGCTTTTATAAGCATTAAATTATCAAATTAAATAGCCTATTGTATGTAAAGAACTTAGGTAAATCTCATATATTTTTAAATAATTTGTCACTGCTTTTTAAGATGACAAAATTTATTTTAAAAAAGCTTAGCCCATAATGTTCTGAAATTTGCTAATTATCTAAAATTCACTCTTTGCATACTGACAATTTGATCCACAACTCTCATGCTAATGTAGGTTAATATTTGAATCAAGGATAAGGAGCAAAATGTGGCAAATCTTTTACACATTACCATTTGTAATTTCAAATGACAAAACTGTAAATGATTTCAATGTTAAATACATTTTTACCATCCAAAGATTCAGTAATGAGAAGTTCTATTTTACAGTTTCTGAATACACCCCCAAATTTCTTAACTTCAACCAGCACGGATCTGTATATAATTAACAGGAAAATATTAATCAAAGTCAAAAAGGAAAAAAATCATGTAGCCATATGAATCTTTCTAATGCACGATAATTTACAATGGAGATGTATCAAGCACCACAGAGTAATGAGACATTTTTCCTGGTAGGAACATCTTACTGTCACCTTTTAAAGAAGCCAATCCTTTCTATCAAACTATAGGTTTTCCTTTTTAAAATCACAACTCAAGAGCTGAGCAAAAAGTCAGATCATGCAAACTGACTGAGAGTAAAGACATCACAGGGAGATCATCTGAAAGGGGAAAAGTGCCTTTTACCATCCATCAGGTCCTCTGGAGCAGGTTCGCGTGGCTCAGAACCAATTTTAATGGGAACATTACTGATATTTTCTACAGTCACATCGCCAGTTGAGAATACTTGTTTAAAATTATCATCCAGTTAAAGGTATGTAGGCTGTGCTATATTTCAAAGAACTTTAAGGACTTAACTGATTCCTTTCCAACACTGAATCTAACTGTTCCTTCAGAAAACTCTGGCTTTACCTGCAGGTTCTCTACTGGCCTACTTTCCTCTGAATGTGGAAACACCTTGGATTCAAAAGGAAAATTTTTTTAAAATCCTGAATTTTCAGAATAAGAAATTATCACTTGCATATTCATTCCTTAAGGCAATAGGTCCACTCCTAGTTGATTACCCCAAATAACTGCTGCTCAAGCATTCTCTGCCCAAATTTTATCAAGAGATTTAACAAAATTATATATGTGCCCATGTAATATATACATATATCCTATATAATAAAAGCCCAGCGA
The DNA here is from genome assembly GCA_004026665.1 of Murina feae. NCBI lineage: Eukaryota > Metazoa > Chordata > Mammalia > Chiroptera > Vespertilionidae > Murina > Murina feae. The sequence goes on from PVJC01049985.1 coordinate 8,494, forward strand.
CCGACTGGTGAAACAACCCGTCGACCAGTCACTATGATGCACACTCACCACCAGGGGGCAGATGCTCAATGAAGGAGCTGCCCCCTGGTGGTCAGTGCACTCCCACAGTGGGAGTGCCGCTAGGCTGACCAGAATGAGCAGTGCTCCCACAGCAGGAGTAGACACTCAGAGGGTGGGTCCACAGCCACTCGGCTTACCAGGATGAGCGGCACTCCCACAGCAGGCCATGCCCCCCACTGGTGCATGAACCCCGTGCACCAGGCCTCTAGTAATATATATAATTATGTATATAACAAACATATTTACACATATATAATTTATAAATGTATGTTATATATGTAATTTATATGTATGTGTGTATAAGTAGGTAGATAGATAGATAGATAGATAGAGAGATAGATAGATAGATAGATAGAACTTTTATTTGAAGGATATACCAGTCAACCATTTCTTGATAGACTCTAGGTATATTTTTGGATAAAGACTATGTAGCTCCCCATCTTAACTCCCTCAGCTTCCACTGAGGATATTAAGAAAACAGCTTTGTGAAACCCACTACATTATTCAATACCAAGTTCCAAGCTCAAATTGAGTTGTACACCTAATATTTACACATTTTACTGTAGGTAAATTTTAACTCAAAAAAAAACTTTTCATTTCAACCTTGGTAAATATTTAAGGACTCTAAGACAGCATATATATTCTCACTGTCCCTATAGTCTTCACACTCTATTCTAATTTATGTGTTTTACCCTGATTCTAAAACTTCCTCCTCTTTCATCTATTTTGGTTTTCACTGAGATGATCACAGTGAAAATCTAAAAATGCCCTTGTAACATATAGGAGAAGAAAGAAGAACAAAACAGGCTAGAACTTTGATATAGCCAATCCTGACTAGTGAATTTTCATCAGTTTCCTAGAAAAATAAAATTCAAGCTCGTTGCTTACAGTGTATAGGATACTTAAAATTACTTGAATAAAGTATAATTAAATAATTTGATAAGCCTATAAGCAAGCAATGTATTTATATTGTGAATGGTGACATTATTATCAAATATGTGTTTTTTATTTTAAAATCACAATTCAAGAATCTTAAAATCTTATTTGCTAGTTATAGCTTACTCTAAGTGGTCACTAAAATGTTAAAAAGGCAAAAACAGTATGAACAACTACATGCCAACAAATTGGACAACCTGGGAGAAATGGACAAATTTCTAGAAATATACAACCTTCCAAAACTTAGGAAGAATCAGAAAACCTGAATAGACTGGTAGCAACTAATGAAACTGAAGCAGTAATCAAACCACACCCAGCAAACAAAGGTCCTGGACTGGATGACTTGAGTTCTGCCAAAAATTCAAAGAACTAACAACTACCTAGTCTCCTCAAACTATTCCAGAAAATTCAAGAGAAAGGAAGATTTCCATGCTCTTTTTTTTTAATGACACTAACATTATCCTAATTCTAAAACCAGATACAGACATTATAAATAAAGAAAATCCCTGATGAACATAGATACTAATAATCTCAGCAAAATATTAAAAAGACCATAAACCATGAGCAAGTGGGATTTACTACAGGGATACAAGGCTGGTACAATATCCACAAATGAATAAATGTGATATACACCACATAAACAAAATGAAAGATAAAATTTGCATGATAGATGCAGAAAAAGCACTCAACAAAATCCAGCACCCATTTTTGATAAAAATTCTCAGCAAAGTGGGAATAGAAGGATTAACGTAATAAAGGTGATATATAACAAACCTACAACCAACATCATATTCAATGGGCAAAAACAAAAAGCATTTCCCAAGAGGAACAAGAAAAGTTGTCAGCTTTTACTACTCTTATCCAACGTGATATTGGATGTCCAAGCCACAGCAATCAGACAAGAAGGAGAAATAAAAGGCATTTAAATTGGAAAGAAGGAAGTAAAATTCTCATTATTCACATATGACATGATACTGTACATAGGAAACTCTAAAGGCACCACCAAAAAATTACTAGATTTAATAAATGAAATCAGAATACAAAATTAACATCCAGAAATCAATGGCATTTTTATGCACCAATAATGAAATCACAGAAAGAGAAACTAAATAAACCAAAATTCTATTCACCATTACAATAACAAAAAAATAAGATACCTGGGAATAAACTTAACCAAGGAAATAAAAGCCCTGTACTTTAAAAAACTACAGGACATTGAAAAGGACACAGAGGAAAATACAAACAAGTGGAAATATATAATAAGTTCATGTACTAGAAGAATTAACATCATTAAAATGTCCACAGATCTAGAACAAATACTCCAAAAATTTATGTGGAACCAACACGAACCCTACATAGCCATGCCATCTTGAAAAAAAAAAAAAAGAAAGAAAGAAACAAGTAGGAGGGATCTCAATACTGGGTATCAAACTATACTATAAAGCAATTATAATCAAAACAGGTACTGGCACAAGAACGGGCATATAGATCAATGGTACAGAATGGAGACCCCAGAAATAACCTATGCCATTATGGTCAATTAATATGTGACAAAGAAGGCAAGAGCATACAATGAATAAAGACAGTCTCTTCAATAAATGGTGTTGGGAAATTTAGATAGGTACATGCAAAAAAATGAAACTAGACCACCAACTGACACCATATACAAAAATAAACTCAAAATGAATAAAAGATTGAAATTAAGTCATGAAACCATGGGTCACCTGAAGAACATCTCTGCATCTTACCACCTTTTAGTTTAAAATTTCATGACTAAAGATTTCTACTAATTGGGGGATAAATACTGAAAACCATTACCTTAGAGCAGCACTAATATAACACAGCAACAATAAAATGTTCTACCCCATCACATTGCTACTAGCCACGTGCAGCTATTACGCACTTGAAATGTGACTAGTAGAACTAAGGAACATAAATTTTCAATTAATTAAAATAAGCACATGGTGCCAGATGTACTGTATTGGGCAGTGTAGACTTAAAGAATCTTATTTAAAAATGTTGATCTTCATGTTGGGTGATAGTTTGCCACTTAAATGCAAACACATGTAACAAATTTAAACACTTAAAAATAATACTGTGGCAAGAGAAGTAACAACCATCATTTGAGAACTTTCTATATGCCAAGTTTCATAGCAGGTATACATATATTCTCATTTGAGCCTCACTATGCCCCTCTTAACCAAGAGTATCCACTTTTTTTTTTTTTAATTTGTCTTTATTGTTCAGATTATTACAGTTGTTCCTCTTTTTTCCCCCATAGCTCCCCTCCTCCCAATTCCCACCCCAACCTCTGACCTTGCCCCCCCCATTGTCCTCATCCATAGGTGTACAATTATTGTCCAGTCTCTTCACGCATCCCCAACACCCTTAACCCCCGAAAATTGTCAGTCCACTCCCTTTCTATGCCTCTG
>PVJC01049986.1:0-11956 GCA_004026665.1 Murina feae
ATCAGGGAGCAGGAAAAGGCTGGCCTGACCACGAGGCAGGGTTTTCCCTGCTTTCTGGTGGATGGAGGAAGATGGGCAGTAGGCAAGCTTGGGAGGCAGGCAGCACCCAGCCCTGGTCACAGCTCAAAAAAGAGAACAACATGCAGGGGAGGGCAAGAGTCTGAGAGATCAACATAGAGGGGATGCCTGCTCCAAGCCTGGGGGCAGGCCCCCGGCAGGTAGACACACACAGGAGGACTGCTCCGAGCCTCAGATGCGGCTGGGGGCAGGTCCCCAGTGACGACACACACACATACACACACACACACACACAAAAAAGGTGCCTGGCAGACTGGGGCCATCATAGGACATCCACTGAGGGGTCCCAGACTGTGAGAGGGCACAGGCCGGGCTGAGGGACTCCCTCCACCCTGAGTGCACAAATTTTTGTGCACCGGGCCCCTAGTAAATAATAAAAATCATAAAGCACATATGTACATGCGTCAAAATGACAGAACTATTTTTTTATTTATAAGTAAATGGGAGATGGTGATATAACCACGAAATGGTATTTGTTGTAAACCAAGAACTGTCTGTATTCAGAAGTGGAGTCTTCACTAAGCATCTTATTCATTCCAATGATGACATAAATGTGATTTAACACTGGATTTTCCTAAAACATGGTTAGGCAATCACACTGTAGTCTAAGATCAAATATGAGAGGTAAATACTAGAAAGGAATTGTCCACAAAGAGGGTGATCTCTTAAGGTGGTTTACGTGGATGTCTCATGTTGCAGTGCATTTGAAGAATTGATATGTATATCTGAATCTTAGAAAAGTTACTCACCTAAGTAGCCATTTAAAAAATATGAGGGAAAGATACTAGGGAAATTAACAATAGAATAGCAGAGGCAAGGCAGATATTTAACAAAATTTGCAACGTGATAGTCTACTACCAATAAAGGTTTAAACCAGAGTGGTAATGGCAGTGGTAATGAAGTCATTCCACTTAAACTTTTGCAACATTCACACTCAAATCTGCCATCTCTTTCGTCAAAGTGACTATGTGCTCACACTGCTCCTAAAAGCTGAATGGTTTAGGCTGCATATGGCTAATTAGGTTCCACAACAATTTCCCTCAGTATATTTAGTTTGGAGCTTTAAATTCTCATTATCACACATGCCCAGCCCCTGAATCATGGATGCTTTAATGTGGGCATGGCAGAAAGCCACGATTTTAAAGGTTAAGGCTCTGCCTATATTACCCCCACTGGAGTATGGCTGCTAAAAGGCAATAGAAATCTGCTTAACTTGCAATTGCTTATATTTAATTGTGTGAGCAAATCCATTTCTTGAAGTATGAGTTGAGTGCCAGGAAGATTCACAGGCATTTGATAAAAACATTTAGTCTCAGAATATCCCATGTTAATACTGTAAAAGTTAAGACTCATTTTATGCAGCATAATTTGGTGTGGTGAAGAATATCAAATGAGAAGAATAATTTAACACGATAACATTGGGAACATTATAGGCCCATATTCTTTCAGTAGATGAGGAAAGGATTATAAAATTATATTTCTAACAAAACAAATAGTTCAACGTTTAATTTCTGCTATTATCACTCTTCTTTCAGATTATTTTATCTCTCTTTCTTTCCTGGCCCCCAGGCAATTTGGAAGATTTCAAATAAAAATAAACCTGGCTTAAAATAGGCTTGTCCTGCCAGATCTTTCTAAATATGACTAAGTAAGAGAGCCATAACTTCAAGACGTGACATCTTTAATACTCCATGGGGAAGCCACTGTGATAATAAAGATTTTGGAACACTGTTGTTGTTTGTTTAATATCTCGCCACAACTAAGACTTCGTTTTCCACTTAATAGAGAGTTTTGTGTTTTTCCAGTAGAAAACCTGGAATTAAGACTATGGTTGTGTCCTGTCTTCAATATGATTGGAAGTTTGTTTCTGAAGAGTCAGGCAAGCTAGAGTGTTGAATATTAGAATTCAAATGCTTATGCAAATAGACTGGATTATTTAAGTTAGTCAAATAATTTTATTGATCAAATTGTTATCAGAGAAATTGGGGTATCCTCTTTTTCACTGGGTGCTAGGGGTGGGGGGCGGTCCTTACAATATCTCAAGCACAATAATTTTCTGAGACTAGCATGGGAGAATGAGTGGTTTTTATTTGTGTGGAATTACATCCCTGGGTTTCCAAAGTCCCATGTCAGTCATAGAAGAAGTGTAGCTGAGGTTTCAGTAGAGCTAGAAGCAAAGCCAGTACCCCGAGTTTCTGTTCCATGTTCCAGCCAGGTCCAGTTCAGCATCAGGCTAGTTGCAGTGCATTAGTCCATTGTATGTGGGGTCCACATGGCTGTGGGCCACAGGGGAGAATGCCAGGTGGCAAGAGGCAGAGAGCCCTGAAAGTCAGGAGTCAAGTGTAAAAGGACAAGAGAGTGAACTCCTTTGTTTAGGGGGTTAAATATCCCAAATTTTGAGCCTTTGCAGGGGTCATGACAAATTTGGCCTATTGCCTGTTTCAGGTATGACTGGTACACAAGTACCATCCCAACATCATCCCAACTTCACCAGGCATGCCTCTGTCTTCCTCCCTGTCGAATCCCTTCTCCCAGTGATCTGCGGGGAGTAGATCTGGCTCCATGGAGAGTGGAAAATTTAGCTTCCTGGTGAAACTGCCCAAATTACATGCTTATAATATTTGTCCTGCCTTTGCTGTTTTCCTATTATTAATGACTAATTAATTATACCAGTATCAGATTACAGTGGATATTTAAATAAATAGTCTCTTAGTTTAGCGACAGGCTAGATTGTACTCAGGGAAGAAAATGCATGACACTTTTTTTTCCCAATTTTGGCACTTAAGAATATGCATTATAATATACTTTACAATTTTTCAAGAGCCATGTAGAAAGAAGTATTCTTAAATTATTTTTTGGGGAAAAAATTTCTGTTTTGTACTTCATTTGTCAGATAAAAACTAATAATCTGTGAATGTTAAACAACAAATGTGTATGACCCACTAATCAAAATAATAACATAAGTATAATAAATAATACATTCAACATGATGAAGTACATCAGTTTTATATCCTTTTGTCTCTTGCAGTGAAAATATTTGAATAATCACTCATTTCATTCCAGAAATAGTTTAAGGATATTTTGTTTCTATGTAGACTGTGGACAGTTTATTCAAGAAGTTGTGGGGAATAAATTTGCCAATGAGACTCCTGTGAATACAAACAATAATATGAATATCTGTTGTAAACTAGTAAACAATAATTTATCTGGTCTTGGACCGATTCCTAAGACAGTTTCCAAATCCTTGGAATTTTCAGAAGTGATGGAAGTGTCTGATATTCCTGATGGACCCCTGAGGCCATGCCTAAATTTATGTTAATGAAGTAGCTCAAAGTGGTCCTTACTAGTAGATAGTTTAAGGATGGGGGCTGGCCAAGCCAGAAAGATTAATCATGTGATGAGAGGTTTGGAGCTTTGAGCTACTTGATGTCAGTTTGAACTCCAGGCAGGAGAGGGGGCTTAGAGACTAAGTTTAAGCAGGTGGTCAATGATTTAATCAAGTATTTTTATCTAATAAAATCCCACCAAAAGCTCTAAGACATCTAAATTTGATTAAGAATCTTGCTTGGTAATACATATTGATGTGTAGGGAAGATGAGAGGTCCTGAGAACACGGATCCTTTGCATTTGGACCCTGACAGACCTCATTCTATGCATCTCTTTATTTGAGTGGGCATGATTCACACGCTTTAAAGTGAAACTGTATGTACAGCACTCTCTTAAGTTCTGTGGGTAGTTCTAGTGAATTATTGAAACTGAGATGGTAGTATGAACCCCCAAATGTAGACAGTGATCAGAGCATGAGTGGCCTTGCTGTGAATCCCTGGTATGAAGATGTGGCTGATGTCTGAAGAGAAGAAGGTTTTGTGGGAGACATTGCCCTGAGCCTGTAAAGTCTGCTAACTGGGCAGTTAATGACAATACTGCAGTGCAGTGTCCTGTTGTTGCCAAGGAGGAAACTGTCTGCCATGTGCTGGAGGTCCATGTCCAGCCAGCATCAGTATATAATGGGGCAGAGCAGGAAACACAAACCCTCCTGACCGTGGGAACATCAGAGCCCCACTGCAAATAGCACAGGCGGTGGCCTGCTAGATTGCTATATATGCATGACAATATTACTTTACAGCCTGTAGCAAGCTCCAAACCACATTTGTCATCTTGGAAATGTATTTAGCTGTGCCAAACTGCAATCCAGACAAGTTTATATTCTACCAGAGTTTGTGAAACTTACCTTAGTACCTAGAGTCTTCAACAGATTACAGGTATTCTAGGCCAGTACTCAATCCAAGATGAAAGAAATCAGAAGTATTCCACACATGAAGGGTAGAAGTAAGAATGCTTAGATGATAATTCCAAAAGGCATGTTTACATTGTATGATTAAGCTTCAGTCACCAGAGGAAACTAGTTTAGTGACATCTCTTTTTTGTATCAGTTTTCCATTCCTTTATTTATGCTTCCCGCAGCCCCCACTGAATAACCATCTCAGAGTCTCCATTATAAGGAGGGCAAATTCAAACTATTGAAATCAAAAGTAGTCTTAAAAAATGATTCCTCAATTAAGTTTCTAAAACTGGATCACTAGACAGAAAGATGGAAATAAGAGCTTTATAGCAAGTGGAGTGGTGCTATGGACAGAATGTTCGTGTCTCCTAGGATTCCTATGCTGAGATTTCAACCCCAATGTGATGGTATTTGGAGGTGGAGCCTTTGGGGAGTAATTAGGTCATGAAGATGAAGCTCTCACGAATGAGATTAGTGACTATGGAAGAAGAGACATGATAAAGATGCTCTCTCTAGACAATGTGAGTATGCTAGTGTAGCAAGAAGGTGGCTGTCTACAGGCCAGGAAGTGGGGAATCTCCAGATACCAGATTTACTGGCACCTTGATTTTGAATGTACTACCCTTCAGAAATGTTAGTCATTTAAGTCACCCAATCTATGGTATGTTTTATCACAGCTGCTAAAATCCAGACACATGGTAATTATGCCTAGCTTGCTATAGCATCAAGAAGCTAAGAATATGACAAGCAAAATAAGATCTACCCAGTAGAAAAAGCCAAGGAGAAGTTCCAATAATTTTGACCCCACAAGCCCTGGATATAAGTCAGAAGCCTTAATAAAGACATTAGTGCCACTTTCAAAACTTAAAGTGTAGTGGTCATACCTCTATTTATCTCACTCATCCGTCTCTTTCAAAAACTCACTAAATCAGTGCCTTCAATAGGACTACCATAAACTTAAGTGGCAGCTGCAATGGTCACTGCTATTCTGGGTATCTTTAAAGTACAATAACACATTTATAATATATGTATTATGGACAATGCCAATGCCAATTATGACAGAAATTAATGAGAACACCCCCACCCAGATCAATAACCTCAAAGCAAGCACCTAAGCTATTGATCTGGCAAATGTGGCCTTTTCAATTTCTATTATGAAGAAAAATCTGTATCCTGCTGTTATTTTCATTCCCCACATGAAAAGGACAGTGGGAGACATTCATAAGACAAACAGTAAGATATTCATAGTCTTGCCCTGGGCTGTGTAATACTTGTTTCCTTTGCCTCAAAGGACTTTGATTATCTATGGAATGCTAAACTGCCTGACTATATGTATAATATTAATAAATGGGGATTTTACTCTAGATGTGACACATATTTGTCAAAGGATGGAAGATGAAACCTTAAAGCTTCAGGTACCTGCCAAATCAGTGAAATTTTTAGGGATTTATTAGAATGAAGTAGTATTCTGAGATACTCCTCCAAGGTAAAGTAAAAATCTTCTACCTCACATCTTCCCACTAAGGAAAAAAAACATGCAAACCCAAATGTTTTGTTGTTCCTTTCATGTTATGGAGGCAGCACATAAATTTAAAATAATGCTCCAGCTAATTTGTCAGTTGATTCAGAAAACTGTCAATTTTGATGAGAAGCCAGAGTAACAAAGGGCCCTGTAGAAGAAGTTAAACAGTTCTACTGTTTGTTGATATGACCCAAGTTACCCCATGTTGCTAGAGGCATTTGTGGTGGATAAAGTTACCACATGAACTATTTGGGAAGTCCCAGCAGAAATGTTGCAGTGAATATTCTAGAATTTTAGATGGATAGCATGTGGTCTGCAGCACAGAACTGTTCAGAATTTGAAAAGCTGCCTTGAGCATGCCCTAGGGTCCTGCTATTTAACCACAGGAATAAAATGACTTTACATTGAGAGTGTCCCATAATTATCTGGGCATTGTCAGGCCCATGAACAAAAATTTATCAAACAATGAAGGTAATATACTCATGAGAGGGTCCAAGAAAAATTATAGGGCACATATAATTACATAAGCATGTGATTCAGCTCATAATGGGTAGACTCGTTGTGTTGATGATAGCTAAAAATGTTACCACATTTTACTCATTTTTAAATGGCCTTGGAAGAAAGTTAGGTGAAATCTTTACAATGAGTAGAGTGCTGAATGTCCATGAATTTGATGTGAAAAGAGAGAGAGTCTGATATAAGAACACGAGTGTATTCCTGAGCAAAGAGAAATGATTAACTGGTTTGTTGATATTCAGGAAAGAACAAAATTAAATAATTGCAAGCCAAGATATCTAAAGATTTATCCGTGGGAGTGGCTATGAAGTGTGATGATATTTGTTTTTCATGCTAAGGCCCACAAAGGAACACTGCACAAGTAAGAGAATAATTCTCCTAGCAAAGGTCAGTCAGCCTTTGCTCTTGATCACACTAGCATTTACATCAGTGGTTCTCAACCTATGGGTCGTGACCCCTTTGGGAGTCGAGAGACCTGTTCATGCGCGACCTTTTCATAAGGTTCGCCTAAATACAACCTGTGGGTCGCGACCCCTTTAAGGGTCAAATGATCCTTTCACAGGAGTCGTCTAAATACATTCTGCATTACAGATATTTACATTACGACTCGCAACAGTAGCAAAATTACAGTTATGAACCAGGAACAAAAATAATTTTATGGTTGGGGGTCACCACAACATGAGAAACTGTATTAAAGGGTCACGGCATTAGGAAGGTTGAGAACCACTGGTTTACATAGCTTATAGATCATGGTTGCAGGAATGAAGGCTATGGTTCATTCTCATCAAGGTCAATCTAGTTAATGTTTGACCTCTCAGTATCAAAGATCAACACTAAATTTTAGACATGGTATTACCCCTGAAGAAAACTACTCAGTCAGATAGAGCAGTTGACTTCATGGGATCATTCCATCCTGGAAGGGGTCAGAGATTCATCTTTAGAGAGTTCCAGTCACGCCCACACTCCTTGGGATTATAGAGTGATTTATCATGATGGGGTCCCAGATAACAATGGGAAGACATCACTTTATGGGAAAGGAGATGTGACCATGGGCACGTTCTGATAGAACCCACTGATCACACTATATACTCCATAATCCAGGAGTGGTTTTTCTGATAGGCTACTGGTATTTGTTTTTAAAAGCACAGTTGAAGGATATTCTTGGAAATGACAACCTACAGAGTTGGAGTGCCATTGGGCGGTATACTTTGAACAAATGGGCATTATATTGTACTGCATATTAATGAATATTTGTTTATTTTGAGGGGACAATAACTGAGAAGTAAAAGAAAGAATGACATTTCTCAGCATTACTCCCAATGATCCATTTAAGAATATTGTACTTTCTGCCTCCATGAATTTAGGCTCTGTTAAAATGGAGGTCCTTGAAAAATAAAAAATAAAAAAAATAAAAATAAATAAAAAATAAATAAAATGGAAGTCCTTGTTCTCAAAGTAGGCACATTTTTACTTTCAGACAAGTAGAAGCTCAACTAAACATTAAGTTTTAACTTTTATTTGGCCATGTTGGGTTTATCATTCCATACATTAGCAGGCAAAGAAAGGAGTAACTATGTTGACAAGGATAATTTTCTATGATTGTCTTTAGACTTTGAGATGCAACTATATTATAACAAAGTAGGGTATATTTGGAACTCAGGTAAATAACTGGCATTGCATGGTGCTTCCTAAGCAATATAATAACAGTAAATGGGCAATTGCAGTAAACATGATCTGACAAAGATGTTATTATTAGATTCAGAACTTCAGATGGAACAACACATATCAGTTTTGTACCTGAGACCAGTTGAAATGACTTGCCCACTAGTTCAACTTGCACCACTGTTCTAAGTGTTTTCATTTCATTTTGAAAAATACTATGTATAAGCAATGGAAAGATGTAGTCAGTTTTATGTGAGGAGCAAATTAATCTGAGCAGTACAAAGGGTGACTGCAATAGTCACCCAGAGGTTCCTTATGTACCCCTTAGACCTTATTATTTTGGTGCAAAGTTATTTTCAATCATCAATATCTGTATCTCAGTGCCTGAGAGGTTATGTTGTTGTTTGGAACCATGGAAATAATTTGTTCTCTATTTGCCACAAGTACCAAGAAATAAACATTCTCCCAGAAAAGTCCATGACCAATGACTTGCAAGAATTGGTATATAAATGTCCCTTCAAGAGAAATAATTTCATGCTGTTTTACACCATTTATATCACTTCCCTATGAAATTAAGGTACATTTATTCTCTATGATAGATAGTAAAGAATGTTGTACTGTACTTTCCAAATAAACTATTTACCCTGATTATTTTGTTTCTAAACTTACTTCTTGAAGACCCAAATAAAGATCATGTGCTTTTCATATGGATATTTGGCAGAGATAGCCATTCCATTAGGAAACCCAAAAAGAAGATAAAGATCATTGAGAAAATTCCTCAATTTCATTTTACTCTAAGAGTTATTAGTTACTTTCACATAATGAAGAATAACACACACACACACACACACACACACACACTAGAGGGGCCTGGTGCACAAAAATTTGTGCACTCGGGGGGATCCCTCAGCCCAGCCTGTGCCCTCTCGTAGTCTGGGACCCCTCGGCAAAAAAAAAAAAAAATGCAGACATTGGTCAACCGATGGAAAGAGGCACCCAAAGGCACATGCCACAGGGGGGCCCACCCATGCCTCTTGGACTTCCGGCACCCCCCACTTCACCTCTCCTATTGCCCTCTGGGGTCCCTGTCTGCCCTGGGACCCCACTTGTAATTTTGCCAGAGTCTGTGATTTTCTTTGGCTCAACTTACTGGCCTCAGGACTCATAAAGACAGATTGTGTCATTCAGAATTAGTGTTCTGGGGGGAGGGGGGTGTATGGGCGAGATAGGGGTGCAAGGGCATAGATTTTCATTGAGGGAGTGGTACTTTAATTAGAACTTAATTGATAAAGCAGATGTTCTGTGGGCGGAGAGAACTGGAAAAAGCAAGTGGGGTCCCAGGGAGGACAGGGCTGGGGAAATGCAGCCCTGCAGGAGCCTCGGAGAGTGAGGCTCCACCCTCCTGCCCCCACCCCCCAGGCCCGCTGGCTGCAGGACATGAGCAGGAGGTGGCAGGGCGATGGGAGGCCCGGGAGCACACGTGCAGTTTTCCCGCTGCTGGGAGCAGGTGTGGGCCTGAGCGGGTGGGCACTGGAGCCGGAGGTGGAATGGAAGCACGCCCCCAGCGCCGCCACCAGAGGAGTGAGGTGTGCAAGGACACAGAGGCTCAGCCCTGAGCCTGGAGCGCAATGTCTCGGGGAAGCAAATGAGGGGAAGCCACCGCACTGCTGTACCCCGAGAGAGAGCTCTGGTGGCAGTGACCTCAGCAAGGAGAGAGTGAGATGGTGGCGAGTTCTGCGGGATCCTTGGGCCAGGGGTGCGCAGGGTGGCGGTGCGGGAGCACAGGGCGCAGACCGGGTGGAGAGGGGACCTGATGAGCCAGCACCCACTGCCGCCACCTGAAGCATCTGCTCCCCGAGCTGCTGCTGTGGTCTAGGCCCCGGCCAATGGACCCGAAGCCGGCGCCACCCAGCCACCACCGCCGCTGCCACCACCTCCACCTGCTGGCTGAGCGGAGGTGGCTGCACCACACTCCCTCGCCCGCCAGGCCATTCCTCCAGGACCTGCACAGCCCGCCCATGGCACCTGGTCTGGCCCAGCCGCTCGCTCGCTCCTCTGGCCAATCCTCAGCACCCACCACCCCACATTCACCCAGCCTGGCCGGCAAGGCGCCGCCCTCGCCTGGGACCCTCGCCATGCCCAGCTGCCTCTCCAGGCACAGTGGTGATGCACCTGGTGCGAAGGAGAAGCTGCCTCCTGGGATCAGGGCTGGGCAGGGCTAAGGCCACTCTGGGTCCCCAGAAGGACAGCGTGTGTGGGCCGTGGATCCACTGCCCTGGGTGGGGAAACCGCTGCTGCCGCCTGCCTGAGCAGAGCCACTGTGCGCTGCTGCCAAGAACCACAAAACCAAATGCAGCTTTGGGGTGCTTGCAGCCTACATCGCTGGGCCTCAGCCCCCTAATTCCCCGGTTCCTGGGGTGATCCTCACGTGACCTTTCATTCCTCTCGCAGTCCAGGGCTCTCACATTCAGGGACTTCTTGCTCCTTACCACCCATCTGCAATGGAGAGGGGCGGGCAGGCCCCAAAACACTCCAGTGATGGGGATGAGGGGACTGGGCACCGCCATTTTTCTCCCAGAGTGAAGGCTAATTTGCATATTACTCTTTTATTAGATAGGATATATATCTACACTATAAAAGCGAAATATTAAAATTAACCGTTTCTCCGAGACAGGGTAAGCCACGCCCACCAGCCAATCAGAGTGGCTGTATGCAAATTAGCCCAGCCAACATGGCGGCCGCCACTCACGGACCTGAGTAAACAGCCCTTTCCATTGCGGCAGGAGCGAAAGTGAAGCTGCACCCGCTCAGCTCAGCTCCGATTAAACTGCCTCTAGCGAAACACAGCTTTGAAACAATGTAACAATCATAGACTCCTCCAGAGCTGAAGGAAAGAGCAGCCCGGGCCTAACCAGTAAAAGTAACAATTGTTTCATTATAGACTCTGAGAGGTGAAGCAAAGAGGAGGCTTCAGTTAGAAGGCCGCCTTAAAGGAACAGTGTATCAATTATAGAAGATAACCCCAGGCCTTAAAGGAACAGTATATCAATTATAGAAGATAACCCCAGGCCTTCAAGGAACAGCATCAATTATAGGAGAGAAACCGCAGTAACCTGCGTCCAGCCGGCCTTGCTGGGACGTTGGGCAATGGGAGCTGTGGGCAGCCTTAAAGCCCCTCACCCAGGCTGGTCAGGCACGCCAGCAGGTGGGCATCCCCCGAGGGGTCCCAGACTGTGAGAGGGCACAGGCCGCGCTGAGGGATCTCCCAAGTGCACAGAGCAGCTGCAGGGCGGGACAGAGCAGGACCCAGGACCCGTGAGTGGGAAACAGGCGGCAGGGTTGGAGGGCACCGAGAAGCGGGTAAAAGGCGGCAAGGGGGGGTCTCGGCCTGCTTGGTGGCTGCCCAGGCCCTTTGAGGGGCATCGTGGAGCGGGAAAGCAAGGCTGCAGGGGCCAGGGTCCTGCTTGGCAGCTCTCCAGACCCCTTGGCGGCACCGGGAAGTGGGAAAGGAAGGCACCAGGGGATGGGTGAGTGGGAAAGAGTTGGTGGCCTGCTTGGCGGCTTCCCAGGTCCCTTCCGGGGATCAGGGAGCAGGAAAAGGCTGGCCTGACCACAAGGTGGGGTTTTCCCTGCTTTCTGGTGGCTGGAGGAAGATGGGCAGTAGGCAAGCTTGAGAGGCAGGCCGCACCCAGCCCTGGCCACGCTCAAAAAAGAGAACAACATGCAGGGGAGGGCAAGAGTCTGAGAGATCAACATAGAGGGGGTGCCTGCTCCAAGCCTGGGGGCAGGCCCCCGGCAGGTAGACACACACAGGAGGACTGCTCCGAGCCTCAGATGCGGCTGGGGGCAGGTCCCCAGTGGTCACACACACACACACACACACACACACACACACA
>PVJC01049987.1:0-12095 GCA_004026665.1 Murina feae
ATGAAACCATTTTTCACAGATCCTTTAGACATGACTGTTAAAATTTCCAGACTATTAAGATTTGTAAAATTTATGTAAAACTGAAGGAAGTTTTTAAAAGTTTTAATATAAAGGTATTAAATACTAGTTTAATTTTCTAATTGAAGAAAACATTTCTAGATAGTATTTAGCAAAAAATATACCCATGAGTCATCTAAATTTTTTTCTAAGTTTTATTTACTCATTTATTTTTATTTGTTGTTGACACTATTATAAATATCCCCTATTTCTCTCCCGCCCCCTTTTCTCACCTCCACCCAGGCTCTATAGCCCCTCCCTTTGGCTAGCACTACACTGTTGTCTGTGCCCGTGGGCTATGCTTGTATGTTCTTTGGTTAATTTCTTTACCTTCTTTCACCCATCAAGGCATCTGACATTCTCTGATGAGTTTCTACAAATTTGAAGTGCTTTTATTTTCTGTCAAAAAGGGAAATAATATATTTTGAAATTAAAACAAAAATCTGGATTTCTTAAATAAATAAAAACATCATTCAAGTGAAAATTCAAAATAAAAAAATTATTAAATTTTACTGTGTCATTACAGTTTATATCAGAGTTTATAATGTAAAATATGCAAATAAGAACATTATTTTGTCATTTTATGCTGTTATAAAAATTTAAAAAATTTTAGAAAATTTAGATGAAATATCCTATCTAATAAAAGGGTAATACGCAAATTTACCGTCACTCTGTCACAAAGATGGTGGCACCCATAGCCACAAGATGGTGGCGCCCAGCCCTCTAAGCCCCGCCAGAGTCCCTCAGTCCTGAGAGGCAGCTGCTGAGAGAGGGCAGTATGAGTGGCCTGGTGGAATGCTTGCTCCTTGCTGCAGCGACAAGGCAAGCATCTCGCCCCAGCTGCGGTGAACCTCTGGGCAGTGGGTGAGGAGTGGGCAGGCCCCACAGAGAGTAGTAAACCACAGGGAATGCACCTAAGCTGTCTGGGCTCCCGGATTGGAGAGGGTGCAGTTTGGGCTGAGGACCCACTCCCTGTACATGAATTTCATGCACTGGGCCTCTAGTCCTATATAATAAAAGAGTAATATGCAAATTGATCCTAACAGCAGAACGACTGGGAATGATTGTTCACTATGACACACACTGACCACCAGGGGGCAGATGCTCAATGCAGGAGCTGCCCCCTGGTGGTCAGTGCACTCCCATAGGTGGAGATCTTCTCAACCACAAGCCAGGCTGATGACTGCCAGCACATGGTGGTGGTGGGAGCCTCTCCTGCTTCCTCAGCAGTGCTAAGGATATCCAACTGTAGCTTAGGCCTGCTCCACGCGGGCAAGTGGATATCCCCTGAGGGCTCTTGGGCTGTCAGAGGGATGTCTGACTGGGGAGCCAGCCTAAGCTAGCAGGAGGATATTCCCCAAGAGTCCTGAACTGCGAGAGGGCACAGGCCAGGCTGAGGGACCCCCCCAACCTGCAGTGCACAAATTTATCTGCACTGGGCCTCTAGTAGTGCTAATAATAGAAAATAGGTTTAAGGCATATATTATTGCGTTTATTATGAATAAGATTTTAAAGCAGTGAAAGTCTTGTGAATGAGTCAATTAACTCCAACTACATATCACTTTTTGCAAACACATTCTGTTCAACTGTGTCTCTATACTAGGTTATAGATGGTTTGAGTACAAGATCCAAGCTTATTCACTCTTGTATTTCACTAGAAAGGGCACCAGATATGAAACTGTCATTTCTTCAGTGAAAATCTGTATAATACATATTAAATTTTACTGAAATGTGGATGTCAGTGATTATAACATGCAGCAGTAAGACAGCAAAAACAATGTTTATGGTAAGTGTAAAATTCATCTTAATTTAAGAGACTAGGGGCCTGGTGCACAAAAATGTGTGCACTCTGGGGGAGGGAGAGCCCAGCCTGTGCCCTCTCAAAGTCCCTCAGCCCAGCCTGTGCCCTCTCAAAATCTGAGACCCCTCGGGGAATGTTCACCTACTGGCATGCATGGCCAGCCTGGGTGAGGGGCTGATGGCTGTTTGCAGGCTGGCCAAGCCCCCCAGTGGGGACCCTCACCCCATGGGGGTGTGGTCAGCCTGGGCTGAGGGCTGTTTTCAGACTGCCCACAGTCCCTTCAGGGTTTGGGTCGCTACTGGGGTACCTGGCCAGCCTGGGTGAGGGGCTGAGGGCTGTTTTTAGGCTGCCCACAGCCCCTTCAGGGTTAGGGTTCCTGCTAGGGTGCCTGGCCAGTCTGGGTGAGGGGCTGAGGCCCGTTTTCAGGCTGCCCACAGCTCTCATTGACCCAATGTCCCAGTGAGGCTGGCTGGCATCAGGTTTCTAGGGTTTATTTATCTTCTGTAATTGAAACTTTGTTACCTTGAGTGGAGGCCTAGGCAAGTAATGAAGCCTCCTGATTGCTTCAGCTCCATGGCTTCAATAATTGAAACACTGTTGCCTTCAGCAGAGGCCCAGCCAGCCTAGGCAGGCAGTTGCCATGGAAGCCTCCTATTTGATGGCCTCCATCTTGGCTGGGTTAATTTGCATACAGCCTCTCTGATTGGCTGGGGGTGTGGCTTGGATGGTAGGTGTGGCCTATGTGTCTCAGAGTGATGGCTAATTTGCATATTACTCTTTTATTAGAGTAGATGGTGCATATGCAATTTCACATCTTAGAATTAATGAAATATGATACTACTACCTCTATAATCAACCTCTAAATTCTCCATGAAGTTTTAAAATTAAATACCTATGCTTTTGAGTCTTCCTTTTCTTTAAGCTTTTTCATGCAGCCAAACCATATTTGGTGCCTTGCAGAGGGACCAGGGTAATAATATCCACAGACTTTGGTCCCTTGTATAGCTTACTCCACCTACAAGTGAACCCTTAATATCCTGAGTACCTCCCTCTCCCAAGTTTCCACTTCCCATTTTCTGTGGGGCCATCAGGTGTTATTTTATTTAACCTTAAATCCACCACTCCATATTTTCCTGATCTACATTTAAGATTGATGCCTCTTTAGTCATCTATTCAGCCCATATTGTCCTTTCTTTTGAGACAGTTTTCTGTTTAAGCATTATTTAGCTTGCTTGATCCAAACTCCTGTCTGTAGTAGGTACATATTTTACTATTTATATATTCAAGTGTGCAAACATGTAACAATATTTTTCTATAACTTAATTCTTACTTTAAACCTCATTCCATTATCTAATTGAAAATTTAATCTTACCAATTCAAAGTAAATTCTAGCAAATTTGTTGTTTCTATTTAATACGGGTTTATAATTCGACCCTTCAGGATTTAATGTATTTCTGAAGTTTTCTCCTTGCCCTTCCAGAATGAAGTTAATTAGATCATAGGCTCTTCTAGTTACACCTGTTACTAGAAGATCATTGTGGAGATAGGAATCTCTAGATTCTTCAGAATATAAAACATCTGAAGTCTTATGCATGGGCACAGAATGGTGAGTAGAATGAAATTGAAGTATATGATTTCTTTTCCATTCACCTTGTACTAATACATAATGATCCACTAATACACAAATTATATTTTTACAAGATTTCCAGTGGAGAGGTCCAGATTGCATTGTGCCAACCATCTCAGGGCAGGCCAAGCAGGTTTCTCTCAAAGAGCGCTTTCAGACACCACTCCACTCTACAGACTCCGACTGCACGAGTGATCTGGAGGCACCGTCAGCCTTCAAGTGCCACACATCTCCATACTGACTTCTGTGCTTCAGTACCAGGCTTTTGCTTCTGCCTCTGCTGAACCCAGGAGTAAAAGTACAGCTTATATCTCTCTTGGACTCCAAACTTCAAGGTGGATTCGAGACTAGGAGGTGGAGGCAGTAATTTATATCACCGTTACTCCTCCACAGCCTACCACATACCAAATAGCTTCTAACACATTACCGCTTCTTTCCAAGACTCTCTTTCATAGCAAATCTAAAAGTTTTCTAGTTCAGAGATTTCAGGGAAAAACTACTTTGGCCTGCACCTGTGGACTTTCTGCCGCATAGCTGAAGCCTAGGCTTTTGCACCTAGAAAAGGAAAATGTGGTGTCTTTTCTCCCTTGCTTCAATCCAACTATTTCTATCTTCAGTGGATGGCAGTCGTGGGCCATGCACTCTGAATTTCAGTGGTTATGGGCTAGCAGAAAAAGAATGTACTATTAATGTCCTAGGTTATATTTCTGCCACACTCAGCTAACATCTTCACACTCTACTTTGACTTTTGTTTTCATTTCCTGGACTAAACTGAAAAATGGATCTTTCCAGAGGACATTGTTGCCCAAAAGCCCCGTTAACTCTCTAATTTCCCACACCTCATGTGACTCAAGGTCAAGAGATACAAAGCGACCTCTTTATAATGATGGCAGTAACTGTCATTCCTCCAGTCTCCTGTGGAAATGCCTGCTACTTAAAGATTCAGGGCATTCACATAATAGAATTTTAAAGTGGACATTGATGTAATGAGATAAAATTTATATCACTTTTCAAACTGTGATAACAAAGGCAGGAATTTTCAAACAACCTGGATAAATACCTTAAATTCAATTTAAGAGTATAGAAGTCTTGAAACTAAGATTAATGAAAAAAGATTTGGTTTGAATGAGTGTTTTGATATTAAGAATTGACAAAATATTTTTAATTTTATTTATTTTTAATCCTCACTCAAGGATATTTTTATCGTTTTACATTTATTTATTTATTTCCTTATTTATTTATTTATAGACAGAGTGGAAAGGAGGGAGGAGAGAGAGAGAGAGAGGAAGAGAGAAGAGAGAGAGAGAGAGAGAGAGAGGGAGAGAGAGAGAAGAGAGAAGAGAGAAGAGAGAAGAGAGAAGAGAGAGGAGAGAGATCAATGTGAGAGAGACACCAATTGGTTATCTCCTGGGGTCAGTGATCGAACCTGGTACTGAGGTAGGTGCCCTTGACTGGGAATTGAACCCAAGACCCTTTGGTCTGCAGGCCAAAGGTCTAACCACTGAACAAAAAGTGGCCAGGGTAGATTTTAAAAAAATTAATTTAAGGTTCACCAGAAAAGTTATAGGCTTGTGGGATTTTTTTCATTTGGGGGCAGTGAATAAATGAATAAATATTAAGAAATAATGGGGCCCTGACTGGTTTTGCTCAGTGGATAGAGCATGGGCCTATGGACTGAAAGGTCCCAGGTTTGATTCAGGTCAAGGGCATGTACCTTGGTTGTGGGCACATCCTCAGTAGGGAGTGTGCAGGAGGCAGCTGATTGATGTTTCTTTCTCATCGATGTTTCTAACTCTCTATCCCTCTCCCTTCCTCTCTGCAAAAAAATCAATAAAATATATTTTTTAAAAAAGAAACAGTGAGGATTTTTTGGTAACTTTTATTTTTCCATACCAGAAGTAGTGTTTTAGAATGAAACATCTGCATTCTGCTGTATCCTTTTTTGTTACTGTCAACTTCAAAGTAACTTATTCTTCCCACTTATTTACCAAAGATATGGTATAGTCCTCACATTCTTATCTATTTTCTCAAGTCCTGTCACTCTGTGGGTTACTTTATCATCCATGTAGATAATCTAGTAAATATTCCAGGTGACCCTCTCACCTCCACTGTTTAAACCTCCCTTCCATGGTCACACTTTGAACTAGGCAGCCAGTCAGAACTGTTTCACTTCTAAAATAATATAAAAGTTGTTTTGTCTGACCATAATCTTCTGTCCTACTCATTTTATTTAAATAAATTCTGTATCTAATAATGTATGTACTAGAGGCCCGATGCATGAAAATTCATGCAAGTCTAGGCCTTCCTTCCCCAGCTGCCGGCACTGGCTTCCCTCTGGCACCTGGGACCCAGGCTTCCCTCCTCCTGCCACCCACAGGCACCCAGGACCCAGAATGGCTTCCGTAAGGCCCTGGCTTCATCAGAAAGGACGTTGGGAATGAAGTCCAGAAGATGCCCAGTCTAATTAGCATATTACCCTTTTATTATTATATATTTTAAATTTATGCAATCCTTTAATTTGTCCATAGCAGCTCTCTCTCTTCATCAAAATTATTTTATGTCTTCCCTAAGTTTCAATGTTTTACCCACTTCAACCCCATATTTCTATTATCTTCATCTCCTTTGCCCTGTTTTCATTACTCCTATCTGGCAAGATCTCAGTGTTGGTTGGGATTCATGTCGACTTTCTCCATGCCTGAATCTGTGCATATACACAGTGATTTAGAAGATCATGAAATGATGCAAATCCATGGTCAAATCATCCATCAGTGTCCTTTCTGTAATCAGCTTCTTTACCCTTTTCTTGAAAGTAGTTATTTTAGACATCATCCACGATCTGCAAATTTTTAACTCTCCTTCTCCCTTTAATTCTCAACAGATGAATTCACCTTTCTATTTCTTTTGATTTCACAGAGAGAAGGGGTTATTATTCCTTTAAATTCCTTCAACCAACTATAATTTTATCTATTTATAATTGCAGCCATCCTTGGTCACTTCCTTATTACAATGAAACATCTTTTATCCCGACTATGGCCAGTACCTCTATCTCTTCTTCGAATAACATCTTCTCCTCATTTATATTAGACTTAACTTATTGATTATTTTCTCTTTTCTCCCTCCAAACCTTCTTTCCTATTGATTGCACTGTGTACAATATTCTTCACAGGAGGCAGGAGGAAAGAAAGCTTCCTCCAACAACAGATCCTTCTTCAACTTTTCCCTATATATTTCTGTTTTCTCGAAGTCAAATTTCTTTAAGGGAATGGTCTTCCATTATTCAATTTCTATTAACTCCCAATTCTACTGTAGTTTTGCCTTTACACCCACCACTCCACTGAAACTCACATTGTTGAGACCACAGTGACTTCCTGGCTGCTAGATCAATCTGGCATTTTAGAAAATGCAAATCATTCCTACCTACCTCCTTTTCTTTTAGTGTTATTTCAACCTCATATGATTACCTATATTTTATGAACAGGAAACTAATATGCTGCATGCTAATTTGGTCATGATCATAATACTTACAGCTATAGATGGCAAAAGACAATTTTGAATCAAGGGCTTCTGACTCAAGATTCTAAATTTTTCTAAAGTAAAATGGAATGGATAAATTACATTCTCATATTCATAATTCCATGGATACTTACAATTTATTTTTTACTTAATATTACATATTCTCATGGTCTGCATTGATAGCAGAGGCCACAGCATCTGAAGTTATTATTAATTAAGATGACCAATAAATTTCTGGGCAAAGAAGAAGCTAATGAGAAAAGTTTCTCATGAATTTCTGAGCAAAAATATGGTCACACACAACATGCCCTGGTCGGTTTGGCTCAGTGAATAGAGCGTTGGCCTGCAGACTGAAGGTTCCCAACATGTTAGACACAGATGATTCCTCCTAGAGAGTGTAAATTGAATCAAACAAAAGTATAAAGAAGACCACTGAAAGAGTAAAATCTCATCCATTGTTAAGAACAAGCTTCATTGGTCTAGAAAGCCAAATATTAAATGATCCCTCTCTGATCTATTAACAGATTTGGAAAAAATAATTCCAAAATTTCCCCCTTTCTTTCATAATGCTCTTTCCCATAGGAGCTTATTTTTTTTTTTATAATAAAATTATGCAGAAGAACAGTTATAATCCACAAGAATTTTCAGTTCATTGCTATGTGTATAGATAATGCCAAATGCCCTGAAGTCGACTAAAATGAGCTCTTGAGGGTGGGCTTTCCAAAAAAAATGTCACTTGAGCTAATACTTAATGGACTATAGATGCTTTCCAAGCGGATAGGGGAAGAAAGGGCATGTAAATGGAAATACCAGCGCATGCCCAGTGCAGAGACAGAGGTAGATATTTTGGTATGTTTAGAAAACTACAATCAGTTGTTGCAATAAAGCATTAATCAAGACTTTGAAAATATACTTGTCAGGTTGACAACTTAAAATAGTTTGAAGGAATTAAAAAAACACAGCAGAGCGGATTTATTGTTCACACAACAGAAAATCCTCACAAACACAGATGGGTAGGAGGATTTTAAAGGTATTGAGAATGTCCTTCCTTCCTTCCTTCCTTCCTTCCTTCCTTCCTTCCTTCCTTCCTTCCTTCCTTCCTTCCTTCATTTCTTTCCCCCACCTTTTCTTCCTCCTCCCCCTCATTTCCCTCTTTTCTCTTTCTTCTGTTAGTCTGATCTTCAGACAAGCTAATACCATAAAGAAACCGAAATATATAGCCACTAACAGTGCTAAACTAAAGCATCCCCATGTTTTGGATCACAGAATGCATGTTCATTTTATGACTAAACTTTAGATGGCTGTAAATGTCTTCATAATGTGTCCCCTCTACTGCCCTTTCCCACTTTACTTTCTATTTTTTATGCATATTTTAGACATGCACATGCCAGCTTAAGAACCTGCTCTAAATGAATGGGGAACCTTTGTCAGGAGTGTAATGAATTAATGCACAAGAAAAACAAGGTAACTCTAGTAATTATAGGGATAACATAGGGAGACAAAAGTTTGCTATGGTTTTTATGATGGTAGACATATAGTATCTAGGCTCTACTATGTTTATCATAATTTATTTAACCAATTGTATATCAATGTAAATGTAATTGGGTTATTTTACCATTGCTAACCATAAACTCTGCAGCAAGTATGCTTGCACACACATTTGAAGCTATTTTCTTTGGTTCTCTCTCTATATATAAAACCCTAATATGAAAATAGACTGAACAGTGTAACAACCGAACAACTGAACAACCAGCTGCTATGATGTGCGCTGGCCACCAGGGAGTGCACGAAGAACATGAAGGATGTTGGCAGCAGGCAGCAGAGTGCTGAATATGGTGGGCATTGGCCACAGTGGGATGGTGGAGCAGGTGAGCGAGGGCTCCAGACCAAGGCAGGATGCTGGTCACTTTCATTGGGACAAGTCTCTAGCGGTTACTGAAAATTCTTTGCTCCTGCGCACTGCAGTCCGCCTGGTGCTCGCAATCTCTCCAGCAACCAGTGGGTGCAAGGTCTGATCGATCTGTGCCATCAGTGGGTATGAGCAGTGGCTGCTGGCCCCAATTGCCCCTCAGGGCTTCTCCACCTTCTCCAGCTCCTGAAGGGTAATTGAGGCAGCAGCCACTGCTCGCACCTGCTGGTGGTGCTGGCCCCAATAGCTCCATGCCGTCAGTGAGTATGAGTGGGGCAGACACTGTCAGTGTGTGGTAGTGATGGTGGCGGGAGCAGGGCTGCTGGGGAGAGGGGACGGGGTGGGGGGTGGGGAGGAGCCACAGCAGGAGGGGCCAGGTGGAGACACAGAGGATGGGCCAAGACCTGCCCCTGTACCCACAGAAGCCTGTGGCCCACAGTTCCTTTTAAGGTGCATGAATTAGTGCACTGGACCCCTAGTATTTCTATAAGTAAAAGTGCAAAGGAGAAGAATAATGTACATTTAAAAATATACACAAATTGGCCAATAGCCGTCATATTTCCCAGTTTGTACTTGTATTAACAATCTACTTGTTTTGATTTTCCAGTAGCTTAGACTCCCTGAAATTATATATCTTTGTAATTGTCAATATAATACAATTCTATTGAAAGATAATTTCTTTGTGTATATTTTTACAAAGCAGTATCTAGCTCTAGTCTTCTGTGTCCATTCCTGCTTTTGGCTAGTAAAGGGTGGTTGATATTTTCTAATCTTAAAATATATCAGTGTGTCTACTTCAAGCAGTATGACAGGTAGGAGAAATAATTGACAAATCCTACATTTTAATAAAAACAATAAGTTAACAGGTTAGAAAGAAAGGAACCAAATAAAGATGGTGTTTATTATTGGCATTCTGCCTCTGTTGGGAGGGACAGGAAAATGAATGAGAGAGTCATTTGGATACATTAGGAAGCAGAAGGCAGGGAAAAGAAAGAAAAAGTCTGAATACTAAGGAACAGATGACGCCTCTATAGCCCAAACTCCCCTAATCTTCCAGCTTGCCTTTCCTGCTTGTTCTGCTGTAACAATATGTGTAGATGCACTGAAATGTACTCAGCCTTGAGATTATTAATAATTTTGAAAATGAAACCAGCTGCATACAAAAGAATGTAAACCAAATGCTTGAATTGATTCTCTTGGCTTTATTCATCCCCAATTAAGACATTTATCCCATTAAATTACACTTCTATTTTTAGTGTCCTTAGCTAGACTTGAGCTTCAAAGACTATTTCCAATTGCACATTTTAAAAAATATCTCTGCACATGCTACATAGTAGATGCTTAATGAGAATTTTAATAGGTTAATTTATGAATTGATTTTCCCTCCTGCCCCCACTCAAAAGAACTGAAATCCGAAGTATTACCCACTACCTTTATCTGTTCACTCAACAAACATTTAGTGCGAGGCTCTGATGACACAGAAATTGGTCCCAGAAATTTTTATGTCCTTGATGAATCATGCTTTAAATAATCTGGAGAAGACAAAAGGGAAGTGAGAATAAAACTTATATTTGAATTATTGGCTACCAAGTACAAGACGTAGTGCTACATACTTTACTGATATTATCTTTATTTCTCAGAACAACCCTAGGGTTATTTCCTGTGTATTTCTGGAGAAATGTGGCTTATAGATATTTATGAAGTTTCCTCACGATTGATTTTAACACCAGTAATCAGAAGATCCAGGATATAAATATGATGTTTTTCTGTTTATTTGTTTCTAACTTGTTGGATGTTGTTAGTCCTTTTTTATTTCATCCAAGTAGGAAGTATTATCCTGTTTCTTTTCAGTCATGTAAAATGGGAGGATAAGTAGTACGATTCTCATCAGCATATCTTTCATTCCCAACAATTAAAATTGCTAGCAATTTCATTTTTGTTTACTTCAAATTTTCATGCCTAGAATATGCTTTTCTATTTTTTTTCTTCTATGTTTTATAATCTTCCTCCTTACTAAACAACTTTCAAATTGGTAGTTGGAACAGAGTTTACAGAGCCTGGAGAAAAAAGCCTCATGAAAAATTACATCTTTTGCTCCAGTAGCCATGATACATTATACTTCTGCTTCTCACTCCCTCATTTTTGACCTCTTAGGCATGTCCCACTCTCTACCAGAGCACTAAGGGCAGGTGAGAGGATGGGGCAGATCATACCTGTGCTCCTGTACACCCTCTTCAGAGAACTACTCCCAGATTCGTTCCAGCTCCAAGCCTCTGCTATATTGCTCTATGTAGTCATGATACAATAGTTTTCTTCTGAAGTATGTACTACTGTACTTTATGTGTTAGGACTCCCTGCCATTCATGCCTGCATTTATTTATTAATTGAGCAAACAATCCTATTAAGTCTGTTATGCACCAGATATTATTCTAGGTTCTAGAACTACCGAGAGAGAGAGAGAGAGAGAGAGAGAGAGAGAGAGAGAGAGAGAGAGAGAGAGAGAATGGCTGTGCTCATCAGGCTTATACTCCAGCACCTGTCCTAAACTAAAACTTCCAAAAGGTAGACATGATACTATGATTCTAATCATTTTGCCTGCTTTTGGTGAGGAGGACAATAGTCTCATCATGATGGGCTTAAAAACTTCCTGATTGATACTAATTTATGAGTTCAGTCTTCAGGTGGGGTTGGAAGTAGTGTTCTATTTGGGAGGGGATGCCTGCGATAAAACAAATCTCAAATTAGCTGGGTGTTAAGAGTACCAAGCAAACATGGAAAGTTATAGGAATAATGGAACTCTAAACTGGTAATTCTCAAACTTTGCTGCACATTTCAATTACCTGGGGTAGTTCACAAAAATCCTGACTCCCATCCTACACCCCACATCAATTAAGTTAGGGAGAAGAACCCAGGTATCATTATTGTTTTAACTCTGCAGGTTATTTCAACACGCAGACAAGCTTGAGAGGCAATGCTCCAAACACATGTTTATCAACTTTGAATTTACAAACAAATCAATGGGGGATCTTATTAAATACAGATGCTGGCTTAATAGACCTGGGTTGGGCCCTAGATTCTTCATGTCTATCAACCACATGTTGCTGCTGCTACTTTTTTGTCTACCACACACTGAGTGGCCAGGCTCTAACCCACACTTGTCACCTTACCAGGACTGTAAAATTGTGTAG
>PVJC01049988.1:0-11974 GCA_004026665.1 Murina feae
ATCAAAGTGAGAGAAACACTTTGATTGGTTTCCTCCCGCATATGCCCTACCCTGGGCCTTGGCCAGGGAGGAGCCTGCAAACCTAGGTACATGCCCTTGGTCAGAATTGAACCCAGAGCCTGCAGTCTGCAGGCTGAGGCATTATGCACTGAGCCAAACTGGCTAAGGCAGGATATGACATTTCTTAGCCCTCCAGCAGTGGACCTTCATTTTTTTCTCCAGGAGTGTAGTGCAAAAACCCTAGATCACCTTTAGGGATTCTTATTACCCAAGTTATTAAGAATATTACCAGTGGCATACAGGGAGCTTAGCCAATGAGTGGTCAGAAAAACTGTTTCCTCTGTAGTTTACTCCCATCACTGGCTCTACCCCTGCCCCTCTAATCCCAGCTCCACCCTGCCCAGGCCTGTAACCTCTGGCCGAGGATGCAGGCTTTGGCAGGGGACCCCCAAACCCTTGTGATCACCAGCTTCATAGAGCCCAGGCCTCTGCGATTGCCGGCTCTGCCCTTGCCCCACTGGCAGCCTCTGGCCAAAGCTACAGGCCTGGGCAGGCGACCCCCAGACCCCTGCTTTGTCGGCTCCACCGTTGCCCAGACCCCTGAGATCGCAGGCTCTGTCCCTATCTCTCTGATCGCTGGCTTTGCGGAGCCCAGGTCCCTGCGATCTCCAGCTTTCCCCTGCCTAGGCCTGAGGCCTCTGGCCCAGGTCTTATGCATGGGTAGGGCACCCTCATACCCCTCTGATCACCGGCTCTGCCCCTGCATCCTCCGATCACTGGCTCCACCCCTGCCCATGCCTGAGGCCTGTGGCCTGGGCAGAGGACCTCCAGACCCCTTTGATTGCCTATTCTGCCCCTCAGACCTTCCGCCTCCCCCATCACCTGCCTGGCTAACAGGCCTGACCACTTCAGTGGTGGGGCTGAGCTGGACTGGGCGCCTCCATCTTGTGGCTATGGGGGAGGCCATCTTTATCACAGAGTGATGCCTAATTTGCATATTACTCCTTTATTAGATAGGATGATTATAACTTAACTGCCATGTCAATACGTCACTAAGACAATAAACTCTTACAGAGAAAGGACTGTTTTATAGTACATATAACCCCCTGCCTGGCCTAAGTTATACCTCACACAGTTCTACCAATTTGGTAGGGACTCAATATAGGTTAGATAAACGAATGAACAGATGGCAATGGAATGAAGTCCTTGGGAATTCTTTATCCCCTTGATGGAGCTTGCACACCTTCCCTGGGTTCAAATCCCTTATTCTTCTTTGGAGTCCTTTCACTCCCAGGGACTTAGGAGATCTCCATTTAGTAAAGCACTGACATACTTCAGGAGTGGGAAACATCTAGCCCACGGGCCATGTAAGGCCTGTGAAATCACCTGGTCTGGGGTGAGTTAATTGGATGTTGGACTAAATATAGCAGGCTAATTTTTAAGTAGTAATTTTGTATGGCCTGAGAATGACATTATGAATATACAAATGGCCCTTGGCAGAAAAAAGGTTCCTCACCTCTGACATACTCTAAAAAATGACATACTCCCTTAATTATTTTAAGTGTTAAAATGTTTCGAATGTTTTCCTTATGACACAAAGAATTTTTAAAAATAACTCTTCAAAAGAGATTTAAAAAAATCCCTAAATTCTAAAAATTCCCCCTACCCCCTTCCTTCCTTCCACTCTCTCTATCAATCAATGGAAAAAAATATCCTTGGGTGAGGATTAACAAAAAGTAACAATAAAAATATATAATACAAATCTATACAATGAAAAAAAATACTGTTCACAATTGGAAGGTGGGTTTCATTTCATTTCTCTATCTGCAAATGGACACAATGGTACGATGGGGAAGGTGGATTTTCCTCAGGCCTGGGTAGTGGAGCCTTTACTTGCTCTCTCACAGGCAATTCTCATCTTCTCATAATTTTTTTAAAAATGAAATAAACACAAGTTCCCTCTTTGTAAAAGTAATATATTCTGATACAGGGTATGGCAAAAGTAGGTTCACAGTCATGACTACATGAAACAGTTTATTCTTGTATTATTATTTATTACTAGTGCCCTGGTGCACAGATTCGTGCACATTGAAAGGAAATTAATTAGAAGGTGGCCAGCAGGGTGGGACTGGGCAAGACTGGCCAGATATGCCCTGCAGCCAACCTCCCCAAGTCCCTCCCAGGCTGGCCTCAATTGGGGCAGTGCTGCAGTTGGAAGGGCATCTGTGGAGCGAGCAGGGTTCCTCTGGCAGGTGGGATTCCTCAGCCTGGTCTGTGTGGATTGGGCCAAAAGTGGCTCTCCAACATCCCCCAAGGGTCCTAGATTGGGAAAAGGCAGTTCTCAGATGATGCACCTCAGAGTCAGGCTCACTCTTCTCTGGTTCTGGGGTGCATCACCCAAGAACCGCTGCTGCCAAGTCAGCACAGCTCAGCAGCTCCTGCATTGAATGTCTGCCTCCTGGTGGTCAGTGTGCATCATAGCTACCGGTTGGACAATCACTTAGCTTTTTATATATAAGCTAAGATTATACTATTTTCCATACGAACAACTTTTGCCCCACCCTGTGTATGATACTCACTTTAGTAAAAAATAAAAACAACAACATATAACATTCTCCATAAACACTGCATCTTGCTCACTATCCAGAAAGATTCAGGAAACAAGGCCAGGAAAAGGAAATGAGTCATGACTCTAAATCCACCATTCTCACCCAAACATAGTGACTTTCCAATATTCTTCAAGTGCAAATGCTCATCAGTAGAAGGGCTAAGTAAGTGTCACTCGTTTTCTCTAAACATTCCTGGTCTCTGAGTAAAACTATTCTCCCTTGTTCCGTCCAGGTGATCAAATCTGGCTTGTAAAATACACTACCCTGCAAAGACAGTCCATACAGACTCAGTCTGAGTTTCCTAAGAATTAGACTGAAAACAATTTTCACAGTTGACTTTGATTCCTGGAGATATGAGAGCAAAACTAGGTTTAAAAAATGGAAACCTTGATGTAAAGTACAGTGAAGGGAATAGAAGTAACACCCTACTTGGTTTGGCTCAGTGGATAGAGCGTCAGCCTGCGGACCGAAGGATCCCGGTTCCATTCCAGTCAAGGACACGTACCTCGGTTGCAGACTCCTCCCCGGCCCAGGCCCTGGTTGGGGTTCTGCAGGAGGCAACCAATCCATGTGTTTCTGTCATGTAAGTATTTCTCTGTCTCTCCCTCTCTCTTCCATGCTCTCCAAAAATCAATGGAAAAATATTCTCAGGTAAGAATTAAAAAAAAAAATATATATATATATATTATAATAACTATGCATGGTGTCAGACTTACTGGGGTGATCACTTCATAAGTTATATAATGTCTAATCACTATGCTGTACATTGGAAACTAATATTGTCTATCAACTGTAACTGAAAAATAAATTTTTTGAAAGTTGATTAAGAGACAAAAAACTAAAAAAAAAGGAAATTTTTGAGATTATATGAATAACAATACAGTCTAACCAAGATATTTAATATATATATTCTCTGCAATATTGTACAAAACTAAAGGAAACAGAGAAGTTAGGGATAATAAGTTTTGAAAAGGCTGACAGATTCAGGGAAAAAGTATTAAAAAGTGATTATTCTGAGAACAATATGCGTAGAATAAAAAGCAAAATCACAGGGGTCAAGGAGGGAACCCAGATCACTAAAATTTTCCCATTAAATTCTACACATTTGCCCTGCCTGGTGGTTCAATGGTTAGAGCGTCAGCCCATGCACAGAGTCCCAGGAAAGGGCATGTACCTGTGTTGCAGGTTCCTTCCCAGCCCCTACTGAGGCATGTGCAAGAGGCAAACAGTCGACGTGTTTCACATCAACGTTTCTATTTCATTTCTCCTTTCCCTCCCTCCCTCCCTCCCTCCCTCCCTCCCTCCCTCCCACTTTCTCTAAAAATCAATGGAAAAATATCCTAGATGATTAACAAAAATGAGCTCTTCACATCCAAGGAAACTAAGTACTGAAATGCCAGCATTAGTGATCAGAGAAGGAACTGGGAGACGGTGAAGTGACAGTGAGTATGAGAGTAATGTGTCTAATGACATAAGCCTGAAGGAAGACGGCTTCT
This sequence comes from Murina feae, assembly GCA_004026665.1. Lineage (NCBI taxonomy): Eukaryota > Metazoa > Chordata > Mammalia > Chiroptera > Vespertilionidae > Murina > Murina feae. Next base: position 4,106 of record PVJC01049988.1, read on the forward strand.
TACAAAGCAGTGGAGTGAAGTCAGAAGATGAGGCAGACGCCATCCAGTAGCTCAGCCCTGGGGTTAGTGTTGCCCAGAGTGAACTGTGGACCACCAGCACAGCATCAGAAGCACCTGAAGTGTTTGCTGAAACATACATGCCTGGGCCTGGGCCTGCTGAATCCTGATCTTGGGGCTAGAAGCAAAACATCCTGTAAAGACAATCATTTGCAAATAACATCATCTGGTTTTCAAATTTGGGGAAAATCAGATTGGATTTCCCAAGTCCAAGGACACTAACTGTGATAATTTGAAACAACACCAATCAGCACAGGCCTCGGGTTTCTCCTAACCTACTGGCATCAGTCTCCTGAGCTTGACCTCTACATGTTGGGGTGTCCTGGGGCTCTGTCCCATTACATATTCCCCCAGAACAAGGGTGGGAAATCTTTTTTCTGCCAAGGATAATATGCATACTTATAACATCACTCACGGGTCACACAAAATCATCAACTTAAAAATTAGCCTGCTATAAGGCTTAGTCCCCAGTGTGGGGCATGCAGGAGGCAGCCAATCAAGGATTCTCTCTCATCATTGATGTTTCTATCTCTCTTCCTCTCTGAAATCAATAAAAACATATTTAAAAAATTAGCCTGCTATATTTGGTCAAAAATTTAATTAACTCACCCTAACGCCACTTCCTTCTGCCACTTCTTCAGGAGCCCCCACTCTTGCTTGGAAAAACAGAAGGCCACGTCATCAAATGTCATGGTTACCTGGAAGCACAAACAGTACATAAGAAGTTTCACTTTAAGGCTACTTTGTTTTTCCATATCCATGTCTTTAAGAAACAGAAAGGAACTCTACTAAAGTAGTCATCTCTTCCCCAGGAACCCCTGCCCCACCCCTGAAATGGTGTGCCGTATCAAGAAACCTAGAAAAGAAAGAAAAAAAAAACCCACAACAAAAAGAAATGTGTTGGCCCATTTTTCTTTCAATGCCTTCATTTTCACTGAACAAATCTTTGCTTTGGAAAAGTTGGATTCTTTTCCCCGTTGCCCCTCCCTCCCTGCTCCCCTCCTCCCACAAAGAAGAGAACCCATAGATTTTAGAGAAGCTTGTGCATATAGGCTCTATCATCTGTATGGAACTTGTTTTTTTTTTTTTTTTAACATATTTTTATTGTTTTCAGAGAGGTAGGAAGAGGGAGAGATAGAAACATCAATGATGAGAGTGAATCATTGACTGGCTGTTTCCTGCACATCCCCGAATGGGGATTGAGCCCGCAACCTGGGCATGTGCCCTTGACCGGATGGAACCTGGGACCCTTCAGTACGCAGGCTGATGCTCTATCCACCGAGCCAAACCGGCTAGGGCCGGTGCTTGTTTTGAAGAGAAGTGTTTCCATTGTGGGTGTGTTTTGCTGTAAATATTTGTTGACATATTTTTGTGAATTCAATACTATGTACCATCCTATATAATAAAAGGTTAATATGCAAATAGACCTAACAGCAGAACTGGTCACTATGACACGCGCTGACCACCGAGGCGCATGTGGAACATGGCGGGTGTTGGCCGCAGAGGGATGGTGGTGAGCGGGGGTGCCAGACCAAGGCGGGGTGCTGGTTGCTGTCATCGGAGCGAGCCTCTGGTGGTTACTGAAAATTCTTTGTTCCCATGCACCATGGTCCTGCCTGGTGCTTACACCTGCTGCTGGCTTCAGCCCTGCTCACACCCGCAGCCAGCACTGGAGCTGCCACTGGTACCCACTGCCGGCACCTGGCACCAGTCCTGATCGCTTAGCACCATCAGCGGGTGTGAGTGGTGGCTGCTGACCCCAATCGTCCCGAGGGCTTCTCCACCTCCTCGTGCTCCTGAGGGGCGATTGGAACAGCAGCCGCCTCTTGCACCCACTGAGGGCACCGGCCCCAATTGCTCTGTGCTGTCAGCAGGTGGGAGCAGTGGCGGTGGGAACAGGGGTGCCAGCAGACAGGGGACTGGGGGCTGCAGCGGGAGAGGCCGGCGGGGGCACAGAGGATGGGTCGTGACCCACCCCTGCGCCCAACGCAGCTTCACAGCCCACAGTTCCTTTCAAGGTGCACCAATTTGTGCACTGGGCCCCTAGTTGTATTATAAAGTAGTTGTCTCTGGATGTGCCATGAACACCATAATAAAGGGGTCACGGATATCTCTTGGAACCAAATGAAGTGAATAGCCGCAGGTCTTTGAGCCCTTGTGTCCCCTAATAGGAAGACCCTTCATTTAGCAGGAACCAACTGTTGTAAGACCTGCTGATGTTGCTAAGATGTATCAATTAAAAAAAAAAAAACAACTTAGTCTGGCCAGTGTGGCTCAGTGATTGACCACTGACCTATGAACCAGGTCATCGTTCGATTCCTGGTCAGGGCACATGTGTAGGTTGCAGACTCAATCCCCTGTGTGGGGTGTGCAGGAGGGAGGCAGCTGATCAATGATTCTCTCACATGATTGATGTTTCTTTCTCTCCCTCTTCCTCTAAAATTAATAAAAACATGTCTAAAAAATAAATTTCATAAAAATTAAAAATAAATATATTCTAGATACACAGGTAGTTATAAAGATAGTTCAGAACAGTTCCCTATACCATTCACCAATGGTTACATGATATTATTATAGTATATAATAATCTATTATAGTATATAGAAATCATGAAATGGATATTGGTGCAGTGTGTGTATAATTCCAGGTGATTTCATCACATGTGCTGATTTCACCCCTTCTGCACCTGGTCTTTTCATCCTGCTAACAGGACTACAGGACTTTCCCAGAGCAAAAGCTTTAAATTTTGATGACAACCCCTGTATCACTGTTTTCTTTTATAGATGGTGTTTTTTAAATATACACATTTAAAAAATATATTTTATTGTTTTTTTTACAGAGAGGAAGGGAGAGGGATAGTTAGAAACATCGATGAGAGGGAAACATCCATCAGCTGTCTCCTGCACACTCCCCACTGGGGATGTGCCTGCAACCAAGGTACATGCCCTTGACCGGAATCAAACCTGGGACCTTTGAGTCCGCAGGCCGACACTCTATCCACTGAGCCAAACTGGTCAGGGCAAATATACACATTTTTTATTAATTTCAGAGGGGGAGAGATATAGAAACATCAATGATGAGAACCATCCATCGGCTGCCTCTGTACGCCCAATGGGGATCAAACATGTGCCCCTCCTGACCAGGAGTTGAACCATGACCTCCTGGTTCAATGGTCAACACTCAACCACTGTGGCCAGGCATAGATTGTGATTTTGGTGCCACTTCTAACAACTTTTCACCAAGACCTAGGTCTCAAAGATGTTTTCCTGTGTCACATTCTATAGATTTTATGCCTTAACATTTTATATTTGCATATGACATTTTAAAATTTCTTTTGTTGTTAAATCCTCATCTAAGGATATTTTTCTCATTGATTTTGAGAGTGAAAGGGAGGGGTAGAGACAGAGAGAAACATGGATGAGAGAGACTCACTGATTGGTTGCCTCTTGCACATGCCCAACCAGGGCAGGGATCAAGCCTGCGACAAAGGCATGTGTCGTTGACCAGAATCGAACCCACGACCCTTCAATCCTTGGGCCAACACTCTAACCACTGAGCCCCTGGCTAGGGCATGGATGTGACATTTTTTGAAGAAAAACTGGAAATTCACATTTTGTGTGTACTCTCCTGATTTTTCCTATCTTGGCAAATAAAATTCACAATTTTAACAAGGGGTGGCTCAAGAAACAAACGGACAAACAAAATAACACATCTACAAGCCATGACTGACTCATGGACCATTAATCTACAATCTGGTATAGAGTGACCACAGGAATACTCTTCCTGAATGCTCCAAGGACAGGCCACTGGGACCTTAGGGAAGAAAGAAAACATACCATTTAACCTGTGAAAAACTCCATTTTCAGTCCTTTCAGATTCTGTATGAGAAATGCAGATGACTGCTGACCGAGGAACATGCTGGGCATCTCGCACAACAGTGAGGGCTGTTCCCAAGTGCGTTAAAAAAGGATGGTCACCGATGCTACAAAATTAACTTTCCCAATAAAGGAATCTAGGAGCCCTGACAATGAGACCGAGGCCGTTGGACACAGGGTTTTGGAGAGCAAAGCGGCAGAGATAAAAATTCCATCATCAAAACTATAACAAGCCCCCAAAGCTTAAGAATCAGCTTGTACCACTAACAGGTCTAAACCTGGGGTTGTTTTTATAAGATGGGGCTTTCAAAGAAATTCCTCTACGGCTTTCTTGAACCTCAGCCATGCGCTTTCCACCTGCACCTTCTGTGAACAAATTCACAATTAGCACGGAGCTGCTCCAGAGAAAAGTACAATCAACCAGAAAATGCTGCTTTCGCCTTGCCTATCACAAATAACTCAATAGCCAAGAAAATGGCATAATTTGAGTTTTTACTAAAGAACTACCACAAACCACCAAGCTGCAGGGAGCAGATAGTCCAGGAGGTTCCCAACCCTTCACAGAAGGAAGTCTAACGGGAGAGACGCAGCTTGAAGGGACTGGAACAGAATCTGCGCCTGCCGAGCGATGCTGGGGGAGGAGGGAGAAGCGCAAGAAAACGCACTGTATCAGTGAGACTTCTGGAAATGAAACCTCATGGGGTGCAAGGAAAGCGTGCATCGTTAGGCAGTTTACACTTCATTGAATGTACAAAGTTTCCCGTGTTAAGTTCGGGGTAGGCCTTTCAAACTCTAAAACCAGAATCCATTTTTTCCACGGAAACACTAGCGTATTCGCGGTAAAAGAGACTTCGGAGAACGACTCAAACCGGGCTCAGGTCCTCTGTCCTTTCCTAAGAGGCGGCCTCGGGTCTTCCTTTCCACCTTTCCGCATTCGCGGATGAAGACGTGCTTCTTGGAGGTCCCCCTCCCCCGCAGAGAAACCACCACGTGCAAGGAGGGATGGAAGGGCGGGGAGAGCGGTGGTCCCAAGCCCACGACTGGCCGAAACCCTGCATTTCCCCGCGTGGCCCCTTCCTCCCGGGGCCGGTGCACAACTCCCGCTCCGAAACCGCGCCTCTGGGGCGGGGCTCCCGCCGCCTCCCTCCCCGGGCGTGGAACGAACTCCAGGCCGCGGGAGGGACCGGAGACTCGTCAGGGCGCGCCACTGCACGTCGCTGTTCCCCGCACCGGGTGTGCCGTAGCCCATGGCGGCTCCGCCCGCCACGGAACCCGGCACGAGAACACAAAACGGCCCGGCCCCACCGGCCCTCCTCCCGTTTCGTCCTAACGCGCAGGTCCAGCCCCGGCGCGGTGCACGCTGGGACTCGAGGCCGGCCGGGCCCCGGATGCTCGGCTCCAACAGCGCCCCCCGCGGCCGGGAGGAGCGAATGCCGCCTGCAGGAGCCGCCCGAGCTGCACGTTACCCGTGCAGGAGCCCAGGCTGGCTGCAGGACGGGTCCTGGCACTTTCTTGGGACCTCAAGGGCGACAGACAGAGAGCAAGGCGAATTGAAAGAGCTGGAGAGGGACGAAGACAGAGGTGGAAATGCACAGTCAGCTGAATGGATGGAAAGGGGACAGGGACGGAGCACTTCACTGGGACCGAGACAGGGGGAGGGTGGAGGTCTGGTTCCTCCCCAAAGTCGACACCAGGAATCAGATTGCTAGGGAGGTCAGACATTCAAGGGGCATTAACAAGCAGGTCTCCTGTAGTCAATGGGAGGCCCACCTTGCTGGGGACTCGGAGAGTATACACCACGTCTCAGAATTGTCCCAGAGAGGAGGTTGGGTATTTCTCCAAATCCCGTCCCGGTAGGTGAGGACACTCCTGGTCAGTCCGGACACAGGCCATGCTGATTAACTGTCCGCGTTTGTGGTTACCTCTGATCCTTTCCTAGTTTAATGAGAGCTTCTGTTGTGAGTGGATATTTCGTTGAGAGAGAACATTAATGAGAATCATTGATCGGCTGCCTCCTGCACACCCCACAGTGGGTATTGAGTCGGCAACCTTCCCCCGCCCCCCCCCCGCCCCCCCGCAGGTGTCCTGACCTGGAATCTAACAGTGACCTCTTGGTTCATAGGTCTATGCTCAACCACTGAGCCACACCAGCTGTGCTCATAATGCTTTTTCTATATCAGTATATTACAATGTGGTTTCAACAAACGAATTTTAAGGGGACACAAACATTCAGTTTCATATGACCCAGGGAAGGATTTCTTAAACACAACCCCAAAATCAAAACTTACATAAGAGTCTGGTCACAGTGGCTCAGTGGTTGAGCACCAACCTATGAACCAGGAGGTTACCATTCAATTCCCAGTTGCGGGGGGGCCAATCCCCAGCGGCAGGTGTGCAGGAGGCAGCCAATCTATGATTTTCTCTCACCATTGATGTTTCTCTCTCTCCCTTCCTCTCTGAAATCAATACAAATATATTTTTAAAAAACTTATAAGATAAATTTGATGATATCAACATTTAATTTTTCATCTGACAAAAACTTCCTTAAACAAGAGACTATGGGTTGTGAGAAACATAAGATGGAGAATGGATTTGTACCAGAATATTAGAAAAATGAAAACATTATGGAGATGTGTTGCACAACAATGTGAATATTCTTAACTCTGCTGAACTATCCACTTAAAATGAATTTTATGTTGTGTTTTTTATCACAATTAAATTAACAGAAGAGATTATTTTATAACCAATGAATATATGAAAAGATGCTCAACATTTCTAAAAAATCAGGGGAATGAAAATTAATTTTAAAAATAGAGAGGCGCCATTTTCACTCCCTTCACAAAACAAGATAAATTGAGATTTAACTGGATCAAGAGTTGGTGAGGGGAAATGGTCTTTTTTTTTTTTTTTTACAGACAGGAAGGGAGAGGGATAGAGAGTTAGAAACATGGATCAGCTGCCTCCTGCACACCCCCACTGGGGATGTGCCCGCAACCAAGGTACATGACCCTGACCGGAATCGAACATGGAACCTTTCAGTCCGCAGGCCGATGCTCTATCCACTGAGCCAAACTGGTTAGGGCGAGGGGAAATGGTCTTTTCATTTGCTCAAAATGAGAGTATAATTGGTATACGCAGTATAGAGAAAATGTTGGCAATAAGATATTGTAGGGTAAATTTAAAAATTACATAAAACCGCCTTGGCCAATGTGGCTCCGTTGATTGGGCATCATCCTATGCACCAAAAGGCTGTTGGTTTGATTCCTGGTCAAGGCACATGCCTGGGTTTCAGGCTGGATCCCAGATAGGGGGCATGCTGGAGGCAGCCAATTGATGTTTTGCTCTCACATCAATGTTTCTCTCTCTCTCTCTCTCTCCCCCCCCCTTTCTCTCTCTCTAAAAATCAATTTAAAAATCTTTTTTAAAATTAAAAAAAGTTAGGAACCTAATAAAAACAGCACAGTTTAATGCATTTTAAATGATTAAAAATAATTACCTTTAAACTAACTGAAATTTGCAAGTGATAGAAGAGTGATAAGAAGGGGTGAATTATGTTGAAGTAGTGGATGGACTATTATTTGAAATCAGATGGAAAATTGTAACACCAGATGTGGAAAGGTAGGGCTGCCCCAAGATTCCTGAACCCCTGAAACTGTAATACAGATTTCTCATTCAAACCTGCTAGGATTGAGGTATTTTGTTATATATCAGTCTCTAATTAATGCAGAGTCCTTCTGCCATCTCCCCTAGAATCAAACAAGCCTCTGGACCTCTTGGGAAAGCACAAGAAAGATAGCAATTTGGTAATGAAAGAGAAATTCAAGGAAACAAAAAGTTTTATGTTATCATGGATGGGAGGGAATAGCTAAAGGAAAGACAGGAAGGAATAGTGAGCCGTGAGAGCAGGATAGATACGCAAGACAAAACACTGAAGTGA